>JARHVA010000982.1:2865000-3055000 GCA_037957365.1 Torreya grandis | reverse complement strand
CAACATGTGTGACTATTGCATGGGAAGTTGAGATATTATGGAGATATGGAAAATGGTCATAGAAATGATTTACAAGAATTAGGATTTGGTTTTAGGGGTATATCTTTATAAAAAATGTTAAGAATTAAAATTGGTCCAAAACCCTCCTAAAATCATCATAATGAATTGATATGGAAGATATTGATGGTAATGTCTCAAAATGGATTGGATGACCTATTTTTATGACTGGATCATATAGTGTAATATCTAAATTATCTCCAGGTGGCATTGGTGTGTCATATGAGTGAGTGGACCCCACCAAAAAATTCTTATTTCTCAAAAATGTAATGTAGAAGATAGATTTGACCTAGTCAAAATATGAAAATCATTAAAGGTTTAAGTTTGAGACATTTATTTCATGTTAATTCTAGTTTATGATCAATATATAGATTTAAAATATGTTAAAATGATCATGGAATTTAACCTATCGCTAAAAATCCTAGTGAGGAAGATAGTGAGAAAAACTTGGTAGAAGTGGGAATGAGATAAGGGAAGTGTTGTCATGGACTAGGGTTAAATACAATTTCATAAAAATGTTTTTAAATAATATTAAATAATTTTAATTATGATTATAATTATTTTATATCCTTTTATATATCAAATATTTACTCTTAAATTTGACTTGTTTGGTTGTGTAAGGTATGTGAGAGAGAAGGTCAATAGGCTGATCTGTAGGACCAATAGTTGACACTAGAACTTGTGATATATATATATATATATATATATATATATATATATATATATATATATATATATATATATATATATATATATATATATATATATATATATATATATTTGAGTATGTTATATAGGTCACATATAAACTATTCATGTACATGATAATTCTTATAAGTGTCTCTATAGGAGTTGAAAACAACATTCATTAGAACTATGTTTTTCAAGTTTTTGGCAATTTTTTGTGTGTTAGTAATATTGATGTTCCTGAGTCATCATGACCAATTTGGAAGTTTTTAAAAAATATTATGGTTTTATAAATATAATTATGTCATTTTTATCCTTTCTTATTCATTATAATTGTTATCTCAAGTGTTGGAGGTCCAAGTATGCATGACTAGTTTCTAAGGTGTTTTGACAGACTTGAGTAAGTTGAGTGAAAAGTGATTATTAAACCATTATATATTGATTAGAGATATACAAATAATTTTTTGATGTTATATATATTCCATGGGATATTATACATTAAATGGTAGTTTTTTAAAGTTCTTATTCTAATGTTTGAGGTCAAATTGCTAATGACTGAGTTTTAAGCAAATTAGTAGTTCAGAGTGATATTTTTGAAGAGGTGTTTCTGAGTCTTTGGAGCCTAAGTGATGAAATATAATGAGTTTTATTATGACACTAAGGTCATGATGTTTCCATACATATGTATATTTTTCCTATAATATGTTTCTACAAGTTTTTTGAGTTTCATCTTTGAAGATAGTTTTTTTGGGGTAATTATGCCTAATAGGTCTTTAAGGCCTAATAGTGCTTTGAGGGTGTGAGAAAAGGATTTGTGACTTATTGAGCATGGATAAGGTTATTTTAGATTCACATTTTTTTAAGGGTTTATTTATTTGGTGAGATCCATCTAGGCCATAGAGGTTCAATTTGTTTCGTGGAGAGGATAGACCTAATTGAAATTAGGTCTCTAATAGGCCTAAAAGAAGAAAGAGGTCTAATTGAGTTTGGATGACCTAATGTTGATATTATTTTTATTGATTAATATGTGTAACATGTCCTAATACATATTTTTTGATTTAACCTAATGGATTAGTGTCTTGGCTAACTAAGAGTGTGAGTGATATCGTGGTTTGTATAAGAACAAGGCCTAACAAGCCTATTTGGACTTGTTAGACTATTAGAAATTAAAGGGAAGGAAATAGAAGATTATTGAGTGGTGATAGGTTATGAATAACATAATAATAGTGTATTTAATATTTCATGAAGGTCTAACAATGTTTTTTTAGGTTATGAGTAAGTAAATGATATTGATATAAGGCTATTAGGCCTATTTGTCTAGATATGCTTATGAAAAGGATTTGATTAAATATCAAGCTAAAGGAGAAGAATAAAGGGATAAATATGGATATAAATATATGCCATGTATTCTTGAGATGATGATGCATCTTATAAAGGTCTTTAAGTAGGTTATATGTCTGAGTTTCTATCTAGAAGGGTAGAGTATGAAAGGAATATCTAGAGAGCTTTAGATTTGAGATACAAGCTAAGAGAGGGCAGTGAGTAGTGGCCTATGAGAGTTAGTTGAGATATTCATAGATGATCAGTGATTTTTTCTTGATTTATTACAAGTTTGTATGTTTTTATGAGGGTTTATATCAGGGTATATTGATCTATATTGCTAAATATGAGGGTTATTTGAGTGAAGAAGAACGATAGTTTTGATTGTGTGAGAGGTAGATTTGAGTGTGATAGATCAAGATAAGACCATCATAAGTTGTGAGAGGAAAAAAATCAAGGTGGATAGTTTCATAGTGTTGATTGAGTGGGTACTTGATCATCAAGGGGGTATTAGCCTCCTATCAAGTTAGTGCTTGATAAATTCTTAGGGGTTGGTACTCCTTGTTGGGTTGGTGCTCAACTAAACTTAATTCATAGTACTATAGGAAAAGTTTTACAATATATGTTTTAGTGGGTTTTATCCCCCATGAGGGTTTACCACATCTCTTATGTTCATGTGATGTGTTTTTATGTTCCATGCTTTATATGAGTATGATTTCATTGTGATATTTTTAGACTAGTTGATATATGTTTGAATGGTTAATAAATGATGATTTGAATTGAATAAAAAATATTAAACACTGATTTACCCCCTAGTTATTTTTCTTCTAAAAATTGGTATCATAGGAGGTCCTTTAGATAGATCTTGATAGCTTAAAGGTGATCCTAGAAGCACAAGATGTCTGAACAATTAAGGAAATAGAATCAAGAGCTAAGATCTATGATCAAGGTTCTTGAGGAGCAAGTTTATACCTTGAATATTTACATGGTCATAATGGCTAAAGAAAATGATAAGGATATCAATGATCTTAATAATTAGTTAGAGGCTACAAATTCATGCCTAAAATTAAAAGAAGAAAAGGAAAAGCAGTACAAGACAAATTTGGATCAACTCTTAGTTAGAGTGAGCAAGTTTGAGAAAGAGAAAGAAAAGTGAAATCAAGTCAAGAAGGATGAAAACATGAAGAAACTAATCAGGAATCCCAATGAAATAAGGTATTCAATTTATTTTCATGGCCAATATTTTGTTTGTCATCATTTTGGTCATAGGGCAACAGATTGTATGAGGAGAAGCAATATGTGAAAGGGATATCATAATCATCATCAAGAAAGAGGTATGAGTGACGTTTTTTGTTATTATTATCATATGATAGGTCACATTGAAATATTCTATCCAAATGGAGTTAATATGTCATCAAGATATGACAAGGGATATGGAACTCCTAGATTGTATGAGAAATGTCGAACATTGGTATGGAAGCCTAAGATAGTTAAAATTGATCATGTTGTGTCTAAAGTTCAAGATGGTTTGGTTTTCATTTCAGAGCATGGGTAAATTGTTGAAGTTTTCCAAGAGTTACATTTATCTACATATAGTGACAAGGTAGTCAAATAAAAAGAAAAAGAGGATGAGGTCATTGAGCCAAAGGTACCTATCAAACCTAAATGGACTTTAAGGAAAGATAGTCAACTTCATGGCTGCAAAGAAGTCAAGAAAAGTGGTTTGGAGATTTGGGAATATCCTAAATTTATGGTATTTTAAGAGCCCTATGAATTGGGGTGCCTCTATTAGGCATCATAGAGGCATTCTTCAGCAAATGGAAGCATAAGAAGGCATTTTTGAGAAGATCAAATAAATGATTGAAGAGTAGTTCTATTCAATTCATGAAGAGTCATGATATGGTGTTCAAGAGGTAGTTCCTTGGTCTATAGGTATGAGCATTTTTGTTATATATCTTTATATGTAATGTATCTCTTTGGAAGTGACTTAGGAGAGAAGTATCTTGTATTTAGTAAGAAAGAGGTCCATGAGGGCTACGCTTATGAAGGTGAGTTTCAAGATCAATATGTTTATCAATTTGTGGAATAAGAAAGCTTAGTGGATGATTTTTGAGTCTTGATAGGGGTTGCATGACAAGAAGGTGTGTGTTGTAATTTAATTGGCTTGTTTAGTTGTCTTAGATGCTTGATAAAAGGGGGAGGTTGTTGGTTTTGAGTTTTTTAATCTTGATTAGTAGTTGTAGTAGTTATATCAGTGGTTTCATGTGAGATAAGCTGCATTGAGTATGTTCGTGATGGTTGTTAGCTTATTGTGAGAAGGATTGTTGGCCATTGGAAGAATTTATTTAGGTCCAAGAAGATTAGTATTTGATGTCAGATGTTTCATGAAGAGTGTTAGTCATTTTTTTTAGCCCATGTGTGAATAAAAATGGCTTCAATCAAGGTATATTGTTCTTATAAGCTAAGATTCAAGGAGTGGTTCTTTGTTGATTAGGTGGTCATGATTTGAGGTTTAATGGTCTAAGGCAACTATGTGAAGACTTATTGGTCATATAAATGATGAAAGGTCAAGTTGTAGCTCTTGTATATAGTCAAGTGGTTGAAGAGATCATATGTATTAGTTCATTTAGAGGTATGTTGAATTCAATTAGTATGATTCTAAGGTGTGCATAGAGTAAGGAGGAATATGTGTGATATGTTTCAAAGGTTTAGGAAGTATGTTTTTTTAGTATGGTTTGAGAGCCCAAATGAGAAAAAACATTAAGAAGTATGTATGGATAAAGGGGGATTTTGTTGGCTCTGAGAGTGGTCATGCCCAAGGATCAGTGAACTATGTGTGGATGACCTTGTGAGAGTGTGTATGACCCTTTGTCATTAATGTCAAAGGGGGAAAAAGTTCTTGATGGTTAAATTTTATGTGGGATAAATTTTTGATGAAATTATTTGGCTTGAGAGAGAATTAGCTTTTTGAGAGTAGTGTAGTTTGAGAATTATTAGTTCATTTATGGATTTCCATCAATGTGGTTTGCCATCAGTGATAAAGGGGGAAAATGTTGAAAGTTTTCATTGATGTCATGTGTTTGTGTATTGTCATTGATGTCAAGAAGGATTAGTAAGGTGAGAGTTATCTCTGATGTCATATGCTTGAGGTCATTGATGTAAAAGGAAGTTTGAGGTCAAGTGTTGGTTCATAATAAGGTGTCTAGTGTCATTTTTATATAGGTCTTTGGTGAATATCTTTATATCTTCATGAGTTTAGAGAGAGTGAGAGATTGTATTCATGACTTGTGTGTACAAGAAGGCTAGTTCAGTCTTGGGTAGTGACATGTATAGGTTAAGTAGGCTTGGTCAAAGGAGAATGATGGGAGATGTTGTGGATCCTACCTCAGATGTATGGAGGTGAGTAGTAAGATTTATAAGGTGTCTTGAAGATATGAAAGTGGTATAGTGCTCAGTAAGTATATTTGATAGACTAGTTATTAAGCATGGATATGGATTGTAGAGGCATTATGGTGGTGATATGGATGTGTATGATCTTTAATTTATGAAATGTATTGTTAGATCATGTGATAAAGTTGTTTATTTGGTCACATGACTCTTAGAGTGATCCAAAGGGTAAGTTCTTCTTTAGTGGTCTTTTCATGGACCTAGTCTTATGACCCTAGGTGGAAAATGAGGTATCATGATCAGATTTTGGGGCTTGAGAGATCATGTGAACATGTTTTGATGTCTAACATGTTTTTTAAAGTGTGTTTGTGAATTTTGAGAACTTGAGTTGAATAATAAATCATAAAAAGTGGATTTGAGGTCTCTCAAGTGCTAGAATGAGTTGTTATAATCCCAAGAAGGAGTTTTTCATGATTTTTGGCACGTGTGACTATTACATGGGAATATAACTCTTAGGGAGAGATGTAAAAGGGTCATATAAATTATTTAAAAGAATTAGGAGTTGGGTTTAGGGGAAAATCTTTATGAACAAATGTTAAGAATGGAAATACATCTAAAACCCTCCTAAAACCCTCATAATGACCCAATATGGAATATCTTGATGGTAATGGCTTAGAATGGATTGGATGACATATTTTGATGATTGGATCATGTAGTGGACTCTCCCAGGTATCTCTATGTGGCATTGGTATGTCATACGAGTGAGTGGACCTCACATAAAAATGCTTGTTTCTCATAAATTTAATGTAGTAGATAGAGTTAACCTATTCAAAATATGAAAATCATTTAATGTTAAAGTTTGATACATTTATTTCATTTTCATGGTGGTTTATAATTAGGATCCATACCTTAGATATGCTAAATTGGTCATGTAATTTGACCTATCCCTAAAAAGCCTAGTGAAGCTGGCAGTGAGAAAAACTAGGCAAAAATGGGAAAGAGATTAGATAAGTGTTGTCATGGACTAGGGTTGAATCCAATTACATGAATTTTTTTTTCAATACTATTAAATAATTTTATTGATGATTAGAATTTTTTTATATCCTTGTATATAGTAAAGAGTTACTCTTAAAATTGACTTGTGTTGTTGTGTAAGGTCTATGAGAGAGAAGGTCAATAGATTGGTCTATAATACCAAAATTTGACAATATAAATTGTGATATATATATTCTATGATGTTATATAGGTCACATAGGAACTATTAATGTGAATAATAAGTCTTGGAAGTGTCTCTACAAGATTTGAAAACAACATTCATCAGGATTGTGCTTTTAAGGTTTTTGTTAGTTTTTTGTGTGTTAGTAATATTGATGTTCTTGAGTCATTATGCCCAATTTCGAAGTGTTTAAATCATTATATATATATATATATATATATATATATATATATATATATATATATATATATATATAGTTTTTGGTAGTTTTCTATGTGTTAGTAATATTGATGTTCTTGAGTCATTATGCCCAGTTTCGAAGTGTTTAAATCATAATATATATATATATATATATATCATGTTAATTTGTTATTATTCATTAGAAGTGTTATCTCAAGTGTTGGAGGTCCAAGTATGCATGATTAGTTTCTAAGGTGTTTTGACAGAGTTGAGTAAGCTGAGTGAAGAGTTATTATTGAACCATTATATATTAATAAGAGATATAAAAATAATGTGGTGATGTTATATATATATATATATATATTCCATGGGATATTATACATTCATCTGTAGTGTTGGAAAGTGCCTATACTAAAGTTTGAGGTCAAGTTACTAATGACTAGGTTCTAAGCAAATTGGTAGTTTAGAGTGAGCTTTTTGAAGAGGTATTTTTAAGTATTTAGAGATTTAGTGATGGATGATAATGATTTTTATGATTACCCTTAGGTCATATAGTTTCATCCATATGTTTATTGTGCCTATAATGTGTTTCTATAGGTTGTTTGAGTTTAGTCTTTGAAGATAGTTTTTTTGGGGTAATTAGGCCTAATGGTGCTTTCAAGGTGTGAGTGAAGGATTTATGACTTATTGAGCATGGATAATGTTATTTGAGGTTTTAAAATAAGTTTTTTAAAGGTTTTTATTTCTTTTATGAAATCCATCTGGGCCATAGATGTTCAAGTTATTATGTGGAGAGGATAGACCTAATTTAAATTAGGTCTCTAATAGGCCTAAAAGAAGAAAGAGGTCTAAGTGAGTTTGGTCAACCTAATGGTGATATTATTTTGATTGGTTAATATGTGTAATGTTTCCTAAGACATGTTTTTTTATTGAAACTAATGTATTAGTGTCTTTTTCGACTAAGAGTGTGAGTGATCTAGTGATTTGTATAAGAACAAGGCTTAATAGGCCTATTTGGATTTGTTAGACTATTGGAGATTGAATCGAAGGAAATAGAAGATTTTTGAGTGGTGAGAGGTCATGAATAAAATAATAATATTTTATTGAATATTCCATGAAGGTATAATAGTGTTTTTATAGGTGATGATCAAATAAATTGTATTGATACAAGGCTATTAGGCCTATTTGTCTAGATATGCTTATAAAAGGATTTGATTGAATATCAAGTTAAAGGAGAAGAATAGAGGGATAAGGATGGATATCAATCCATGAAATGTATTCATGAGATTATGATTCATATTTAAAAATTATACAAGTAGGTTATATGTCTAAGTTTTTATCCAGAAGGGCAGAGTGTGAAAAGAATATCTAGAGAGCTTTAGATTGAAGATACAATCTAAGAGAGGGTAGTGAGTAGTGGACTATGAGAGTTAATTGAGCTTTTAATAGATGATCAATGATTTTTAACTATGTTTTTATAGGTCTTTATGTTTTGATGAGGGTTGATATCATGTTATGTTGATCCATATTGCTGAATATGAGGGCTATTTGAGTGAAGAAGGTTAGTTTTACTCGTGTGAGAGGCATATTTGAGTGTGATAGAGCAAGAAAAGACCATAATCAATTGTGAGATGGAAAAAAATAAATGTGTAAAGTTTTAGAGTTTTTATTGTGTGGGTTTTTTATTAGAAAGGGGGTTATAGACTCTGAATAAGTTTGTGTTTACTAAAGTCAAGTTGGTCCTTGATAAATTCTCAGGGGTTGATGCTCCTCTTTGGGTTGGTGCTCAATTAAAATTGATTCATAGTATTATAGTACAATTTTTCCAAGCTATTTTTTATTGGTTTTTATCACCCATGAGGGTTTCCCACATAGCTCTTTTGTTCATGTGATGTGTTCTTATGTTTCATGCTTTGTATGAGTATGTTTTCATTGTGATGTTGTTAGATCAGTTTATATATGTTTGAATGGTTAATAAATGATTATTGGAATTTAATTTAAAATATTAAACACTAATTTACCCCCCCCCCCCACTCTCAGTGGTTTTGATTCTAATAGAGGATATAGTACTAGGGATTACAAGGAAACCTTCATAGATCAAGGTCTATTTCTATCAAAATTTTGTGTGGAAGATCTTTGATCAAAATAATAATGAATATTATTTTACTCACATACTCTCTAACCCTTTTATTGCATTATTTACAAATACATATAGGCATTATTTCATATGGTCATAATTTCTACTTGTATCATAATGAGATTAGTTCTCCATATAACATTCAGTGGAGTACTGACCAATATAGGGATTCTCCTAACAAATCCTAATAACCTACAATAAAATATAGTTGTGTTTCTCATAGGATATTCTCATACATATAAATGGTTTTAAATTTACCTTTTATCTCTAACTAGAGGGATGTAGGGATCATTACATGAAGGGGGATTGGGGCCAACCACTCAAGTTTTATAAGACTAAGAGTATCTTCTTGATTTTCATTTTTATTTTGGTATGATAGTGATTAAAAGAGGTTTTCACTAAGGAACTTAGATTTTTTAATTTTTGGATTTTTATTTTTATTTTCCCATAGTTCCTTAAACAAGGTTTCACTTGGGGAATTTTTTTATAGATTTATAAAATTTTGACTTTGATTGCCCTATAGTGCCACAAATAATTTTTCACTGAGGGATTTAATTTTTGGATCTTGATTTACTAGTTTGCACCCTAGTACCTCAAACAAGGTTTTACTAGAGAATGTTTATTTTTTACTTTGATTTTACCATAGCACCTCAAACAAGGTTTCACTAGCGGATGTTGATATAGTTTTATACTCTTCTAGGTAGATGCCAATCATGAATTCTACCATGGCTTGATTGCTATGGAAGAAGGTTAGCCGAAAGTGATTTTATCAGTCCCAATCAATTGGTGTAGGAGATTTAAATTTAATATGGTGGAAAGGGTGGATGGAATTGATAAGAATATGGGTGGTAGTATGGTCCTCAAAGGGAATATTAATGAATCCTATGTCATTATTTGACAAAGCTTCCTTAGAAATCATGAAAGAATCACTAAAACCTTTATGTTTATGAACCAATAGATTATAATTGATCCTATCATACCATTTGTGTACTCATATATGGACTGGTTTGATGATTCCTTTCCTATGAAGTCCAAGTACTTAGTTTTTATAGCTCATGGTTTGAAGAATTTTTATTTCTATAGGATATTTTTTGCTTTAAAAATAAGTCATGGGGTGTCCCTGTATAGCCCTCAAAAAAAAATTTCATTGATGTCATCATCTGTGAGGAGTCTAAATCTAATAAATGATTTTTTTCTAAATTGATAATAGGTTTATGTTGATTGGCTATTGATGTTGGGCCTATCTAAATGGAAGGTTTTTTTGTCTACAAGTACCATTTCTGCAAGATAGTCAATTTTTTGCATCATAACTTACATCCCTAATAGTTTAATACCATCAAAAGAAGGTCTAGGTTTAATATCAACATACTATTTGAATACACATTTGCATTCATAAATGAATGCAATAAAATATATTCTTTATGCATACCAGTGAAATAGTTTCTAATTACATCACTTAATATTTATAACACCTAAAGTCATCTACAACCTCCTTACTCAGTCCCACAACTTCTAATATAATCTACAACTATATTAACAATATATATATATATATATATATATATATATATATATATATTCTCAGTACTAATATCACATGGCATGTTCCAGTTTAATAATTACAAACCCATTTCATATAATAAGGTGTATACATAGAAACTTAATCATATGTAATTAATAAATAAAAAAAGGTTTCCCCCAAATAAAAATTAACATTTATACATGCACAAATTTCATCATTCAAATAGTCTGCACACATGCCTATAACATTTTTTCATGTATACACACACACATACAAATATAGGTATATTTGTGAATTTATATATATCCAAATTCATATTCTTCATTTCATATCACCCTTTTATAAATTTATAATCAATAAAATAACCTAGGTCACATCAATTTAATCAAACTAGGAGTTGGTCATAAACCCCATTTATATAAACTTAGATTACCTTATTATAGTATTTAGTTGTACTAGATCATCACAAGGATCAATTTTTGAATACATAAATGAATGTAATCATATTTATTTGTTCATATATACACACACACACACACACACACACACATTCACTTATGCATACCACAAAAATAAGCTTCTAAGACTTAGTTAAATCACTACAACCTAATCATGTCTTTATATAGGGTCAAAAGTGTGAATGTGTGTGTGTGTACATATACATTTATTACCCTTTTAAAAGGAACTTAATAACTCTTATGTAGGCTGATTTAATTTTGTAATACTTGGTTCTTCCTAAATTTGGTTCAGTCTTATCCCTAAAAGATTGAGCTCTAGGATTTTACTTTAATATTTTACCCAAAGGATTTAGTTTCCTTTACACACATGATCAGTATCATTTGTATAGGCCCATGGATAGAACCAAGTTCCATCCATAGGTATTTACACATAAAATCTTGACTTTATTTTTATCTAAAAACAACCATTTCACACATTTAGATAATATATGTAATAACCCACAAAAAAATCACATAGATCAAAGTTTGTAAACAATGAATGAAAACAAGATGAACCTTCTTGGTTATTATAGTATCAATGTGTGAAAATATAGATTTTCTTTTCATCTTTGGCTGAGTTTTGTGCCCTTGTCCTTTTATTTGTGTTATTTTTCTTCTTCCCCCTTTTTTCTTCTTATTCTTTTCCCAAAACTCATGCCTATTTTGCATGTTTATGTAACTCTCATAATATCCCATAATTTAGCCATCATGTAAGTCTAGTTAATCAATGCTTGAACCCCTCCACTCTTGTCATTAACTTTTATTCATTCACCCTATATCTAGGAATGGAAGCTGTAGAAACCCTCAATCTCTCCAAGAGTGAATTCAACTCCCACAATCATATAAATAAATAAAAACAACCTTAATTCTTTACCTTTTTAATTCATGGTATTTTTCCCATGATAATAAATATAATATGAAAGCCATAAAATTCATTTTAATTTATTAGCTTTTGGAGTACATTTACCCCTTTCAATAAAACTCCAAAAAGTCATATTGCATCCAATCCATACAAGATCAATTAAGCAACAAAATAAGACCAATAACACTTATAAATTTAGAAACTATAATGCAATCAAGATTATCAAACCACAATTTAGTTCCTATAGATATCTAAGAACATAAATGGTAAATTCATAAACTTAACATACTATGTAAATCATGACAAGTTATGTACCTAATCAATGAAAATAAGCCTCATATTATAAAAAGATAATCAAAAAAGCAACATTCATTTCACTTAGACCACTAGAATGTGTTATGTGTAGGTTTAGATCAATTGTTTCAACCCCCAGTGCTAGTATCTACACCCCCTTTCTGATGATACTCTCCCTCTGTATTACCTATGAGGGTAGGATAATCCTAAAACCATATCAATTAAACTAATGGGTAGTTAGTTCAATACTATCACAATAATAAATAAATAAGCATCAATACATTGTTGTAAAGTAAATAATCTACAATGAAATCATGATCATAAAGTATAGTATAAAAATATGCAAATTTTATCCAACATAATAACTCATCATGAAACAAAAATATGATTGTTAACCATGCATCATATATACAAAGATAAAACAAAAACATTAGAACTAAAATCATTAGTTTCATAATCCACTAATAATTCTTAAGTAATTTTTTAGAGTAGAACTGGATGTGACATCCTTCTCCCCAAAATAGGTCATCATCCTAATAACATTTATTTTAAACAATAGTTCAAAAAATAAAAACAATGTCTAACAAAAATATCATTTAAATAAATGAGGAAACAACCTCAATAATTCCTCATACTCTTCCCATGTAGCACTATCCTTATAATATTAGCCCTATTGGACCTTGCATTATGATACTTCTCTATTACACAATCTAAACTTGTGAGTATTAATTATTCTAATTATTTATGTTATGACCACCCCTAGATCTTGAACTTGTAATGCATTCTAATCTAAAACATGTGTAGGATCAACAATATCTTTCTTAATATAATATACATTAAAAATTTATGCATTTAAGATAAAATTGGTGACAATAAAAGTATATATATTACAATATTAATCACT
Organism: Torreya grandis; assembly: GCA_037957365.1. NCBI lineage: Eukaryota > Viridiplantae > Streptophyta > Pinopsida > Cupressales > Taxaceae > Torreya > Torreya grandis. The sequence goes on along the minus strand of JARHVA010000982.1, from coordinate 3,041,937 downwards.
TATAGAACCTTAAAAGGTCCTATATATCTTGGTGATAATTATGTTGATTTCTCAAACTTAATGGCACTCTTTTGGGGTTTAACTTGCATATTTTCTTATCTCTAATTGAGAACTAACTTGCTATTATTTTTAGATCAACATGATTTTTATTCCTATCATTAGCTTCATCCAATATTTTCCTTATTAACTTTACTTGTTCTTCCATTTCTACAAGCATATCAGGTCTAAAAACCACTATGTCTTCTAATTTTATTTGATGGTAATGTGTAAATGAAGAATCAACTTGAAATTTAATTGAATGAGAGATAATAGGCACAAAACCTTCTTCACTACAAATATTAATTTAATATATATTATTTATGCTTCAAATACCTCTTTTATATTCATTTGATGTGTTAGGTTATAGTTGTTATTTTACTTGAAGAATGTAATAAAATGTAAACATGGGTTTATAGATGATTAGACCTACAAGCCTTATTGATTGTAACTTGAGATAAAATAAGAATTTTTATTATTAAAAAGTTATTTTCCACATTTATTTGATGCTTTTTTCAACTCAATTTATCCATTTCACCTTTATCTAAAATTTAAAATGTAAGCAAATTCAAAATAAGGGTTTCTAGCCTTTTCAACTAGGCCTATAGATTGAGAATTCAATATAACTTTGTCTCAGAGGTCCATTAACTTTGAAACCATTTTGAACATTTAAAAAATATCCTCTTTTACCTTTCTACAAACTTTAAATGATTTTGGTTGTCTCATTTTCCTTTTAGAGATATTTTAGTTTTCAAAACACTAGATTAGGGTATGCAAGCCTGTGTGCAGGATGAAAGCTAACTATTAGGTGAATTTTTAATTTAAATAAATAATTTTAAAATATTATATTTTTATAAGTTATTACCCAAAAGTATACTACTTTTCATTCAATTTGGGACTTGGAACAATCCCAAGATGTGATGAAAATGGCTCTTCTTAGACTGTACATGTACCATTGATGGACTCTAATAGACCTATTTATATTTTGAAACCATGAAAAGTAAATGAATACCTTAAAAAAATATATATATTATTTTATAACAATAATAATCTTCACTTACAATAATACTCTAATTGAATTTGTAAAGAGAAACTTTAATGAAGCATTTTTTATTTTTTTGATGCAATATTGAGGTATAGTCTAGCCAAATACTCTATTTCTGAGCTTTTGTCCTCTTTTTATTAAAAAATTTGAATATTTATATATATTTTATATCTTTAATCTCATACCACATACATCATATCTCTCCTAATCCTCCACTCTTCACTCTAACTCCTACATTTTCTCAAACTATCTAAATAATTTTTTATAACCCTATATAAGACTTAACTCTTAAGTGAGGTTAACATAGACATATATGGTTTAGTAAATTTTAAATATTATATATCATTACTAGGAATAATTAAACCCCATTCATAAAGTATCAAGACAAAAATAAAAAATATAAATGAGAAAAAGCTCTTGAGATGCTCAAAGTACATTTAAAATTTTAAATCTCAATTTTAACGAGAAAACTAGAAACATTTTTAAATGACCAATATAAGATAAAATAATCATGGTAAATTATTATTATTGACTTAAATTTATTATATATACCCATATATAACCAAAATAATAATAATTTAACTACTACATACATGACCTACATGAAACTCCATGGGAACAAAAAGGGTTCATGAGCTCCTGCTAATGAGATCTTCTACAATGTTGCCATATTTTTATATTTATAAATTTTCATCCAAGTTAAATACTCAATTAAATGGTTTTTAAACTTGAAAAATTACTAAAATTACTCTTTACCTTTGGTCCTTTAAACTATTTTCTTGTCAAGAATGGATTTTATTTCATTTGGTTGTGTTTTTGGTAATTGCTACTCTTAGTTAATGATCTGATCATCACTATTTTCATGTTCCATCTCTTTGAAATGGTATATGTATGGTACATAAAAAATGGGTTAGATTAAAATATCAAATTTAAGCTCTAACTCATAAGAATTAACAGAGAAATCCTTAAGACCTTACAAGGTCCAATTTTCTTCACCTTGAATTTTTATATTTCCCCTTAGAGATTTTTTTTCTGAGATGTGCTAGCATTAGATCACCTACTTCAAAATTTAATTATTTTATTCTCATATCGACACTCATTTTATACTTACATGTGCTTATATCTAGTTTTTTTTTGACTTGTTCATGTAATTCTTATATTGTTGTAGTAAAATTCTCACCTTCTTAACTTATTTTTCCCTACTTTCCCAAGTTACTTCGCTCATATACTCCTATTATATTGATTCCATACATAATTTGGAATGGACTGTAACATGTAATTCTATTTGGATAATCATTATATATGAATTCTGCTTGAGTTAGCACCTGGTTCCATTATTTTTGGGTGATCACTTATACTCCTTTTGACCACTTTAATTTGACCATTACTATAAATATGGTAAGTTTAACATAAGATAAATTGGTCCCTAGTTTATTCTAAAGAGTCCTCCAAAAATTATCCCCAAGTTTTTTTATCCCTATTTGAAATAATACTCCTAGGAAGACCATTCAGTCTCACTACCTATTTAAAGAACATGTTAGCAATATTGGTTTCATCACCTATTTTTATGAAATCTATGAAATGTTCCATTTTATAAAATATGTCAACCATAAAAAATATGGATTCATTACCTTTTTGTATTTATCAACTCAAGTACAAAATCCATACTAACTACATCCCATGGCCTTCTAGGAATAGGCAATGGCTAGTATAGGCCTACATTTTGACTTTTTTCTATTTTGCACCTTTATACAAACCTCTTCACATCATATTACATATTTGGATAATAATAATATGCACTAAATTGATCAGTGGTATCTCTTTGCTTAAATTACCCTTTTAAACTACCACTCTGTTTTTGTTTTAGCATATTTTCTCTCATGGATCCTCTAGGTACGCATAATTGGTTGTCTCTAAATAATAAACCCTTTTGTATCATATAGTCCATCCATGGACTACCATCCCTACTTACTATATTTTCACATGATTTATATGCCTCCTTGAATTCATGATATTCTCTATATAGGTATTTCAATAATTCAAATCTTAATACAATCACTTGAGACTCCTGCATAATCAAATTTATTCTACTTAATACACCTAATACTTTGTTAGCCTTCCCACTCTTATGTTTGATAAAAGAAAATAAAAACTTTGGAAAAAATCAACCCACTTCATATGCCTTGGAATCAATTTATTTTTACTACTAATTAATTTTAAGGCATTATTGTCTATATAAAGCACAAACTCTTTAGGAATCAAATAGTGACTCCATTTATTCAAGGTTGTACAGTGGCATAGAATTCTTGGTCGTACAATGATTATTTATTATTTGTCTCATTGATTTTATCACTAAATTATTCAATTGGTTTCCCTTCTTGGCTCAAAATAACTCTTAGGGTAGTTCCAATAACATCATAATCTACTTGGAATAACTTGTTCAATTTAGGGAAAGTTTGGATAGGCTAATCTATGATTTTTTATTTAAGAACTCAAACATTTTCTTAGCTACCTCAGTCCATTGAAAATTATTTTATCCCCTTTGTTAGTTTAAATTATTGGAGCATAAATTCCACTAAAATTATTAATGAATTTTTTGTAAAATCTAACCAAACCATGAAATATCCTTATGTAAAATGTGACTCTAAGAGTAGGCCATTATACTATGGCATTGAAATTATATTTATCCAACTTCAAGCCCTTTTGAGAAATGATAAACCCAAAATAGACCAACTTTGTCTTCATAAAATTTCACTTCTTGAGATTGGTTAACAATTTTTCTTCATATAACTTGTTTAAGACCATTCTAAGATGCTTAAGATACTCCTCTATTGACTGACTATAAATTAGAATATAATTTAAGTAAATAATGACAAATTTACCTATAAAATCCTTGAGTACTTCATTCATAAGCATCATGAAGGTAATTTGAGTATTAGTCAACCCAAATGGCATCAAAATTCATTGGTATAGTCTATCATTTCTCTTAAAATTTGCCTTCCATTCATTTTCCTCTCTAATTTTGATATGATGATAGCCACTTTTCAAGTCTATCTTAGAAAAGTGCCTTTCACCACTTAAACAATCCATGATATTATCAATTATAGGAAATGGAAATATATACCTAATTATAATCTTATTTATATCTATGCAACCAATTCAAATTCTCCACCCTTCATCATTTTTAGGGGTTACCACTATTGTAACAACACAAGGACTTAAGCTTTCTCTGATCAAGACTTTTTATATCAACTCTTGCACTTGCATTTTTATCTTCTCATTCTCTTTTGGTGTCATCCTGTAAAGTGCTTTGTTTGGTAAGAAATAAGTCTATATGGTGACTGATGTTTCTCATTAGATGAAATTCATTAGTTAAATCATCCATAATAATATCAACAAACTCACTCAATAAATTCTAAATCTCTAGAGGTGGATTAGTCAGTTTAATAACTATAATAATTATTTTAGGTTTACCAAATAATGTATAACTTACCTCTTATTATTTAAGTAGGTGTAATAACTCTTTCCCACTTGTTAATAATATCTTAAAATTGTCTTTTACCACATCATTTTCCTCTTTCAATGGTATGAGTGTGTGGTTTTTTCCATCTTTTTCAAAAGTGTAAGTATTACTTATCTTATCATGTATGGGTCTCTTATCAAATTTCCAAGGTTTTCCCAATAGGACATGACATACATCTATGGGAAAGATATCACATAACAGCTCATCCTTATAGCTACCTATTTGAAACTCCACTTTGCATTGCTCATTTACCAAGACTTGGTGTTGTTTTTGTAACCATGACACCTTATAAGGGGTGGAGTTGTTATATTTTTCAAGCCTTTCTTATCAACCATTTCTAAAGATATTAGATTATTTGTACTACCACTATATATAATTACCTTACAAAAATTAACATTAGACTCATAAGTGGTTCTGAATAATGTTTTATTTTTTGATGGTTCCTTGATCTACTTGTTGGGTTTGAGAAGTACCCTCCTCATAAGCAAAAACTCTCCTAATCCAAGTGCATCCTCATGAAAAAGTTATCCCACTCTCTCCTCCTCCACTTGAGTAACTTGATTGTTGCCTTTAGTTATTACATGGCTTATTTATGGATTTTTAGGGCATTCATATGACCTATGTCCAACATACCTATTATACATGAATAATGTTATGCAAAAGCCTCTTCCTATGCCTCTTGTGTATGGTCTCTTGTCTCTAAAATAATATCCACCTCTTATATATTAACTTTGACTCTGTGAATTGCTAGCTTTTTCATAATGGACATATAGATGACTCCTACCACTATGCTACCTATGAAGAGAAGAATTTTACCACTAATTAAACATAATAACCTTTTAAAAATTCACCTATGTTCATAGGATGAATTGGCCACTTGGTGCATAAAATAATTACTTCATTAATTATCAACCTAGGGGCATTTTGGCTTGATAAGGTGACATCACTATATGTGCATCACTCACTTATTGATTTTTTCAATTACATATATGCACACTTGTATAAATGAAATTATAGAAATGTAAATTACTTGAAAGGAAATCACATTTGAATGAATGAAATAAATAGAATTAAATGGATCTAAATGTTGTGTAACCTTCCTTAAGAAAATATCATGCATTCACAATATTTAAATCATCTATGATACTCAAATAACATATATAAAATTAAAAAATGGAAATAAATATTTGAAAAATAAATCTACTTAGCTACTCTAATGAGTTGGTATCTTCCCTAAAAATCCTCCAAAGGGTGACCTTATCATTTGTGCTTGATATCCAATCTTTCCCTTGAAATTTAAATGTGTTTACTATAAACTACTAAATTTATTCATATCTTATATCAATTAAACATTGATAAAGTAAGCTTATAATGGCTAAAATGATATTTATTGATCATAATTAGATTATATATCTTATTTCTATATTCTATTCTCCCCTTAACTTGCATCTCTATTAAAATATATAGATTAGAGGTTATGGTTATTGATCGATAATAAATTATTATTGTTGGAAATATTGTCATTGATGTCAAAGGTCTAACATTGTTGGTGATAAAGGCCCCATTGCATTTAATGTTGTTTGTAATAAATATATCTTGGCTAATATGAGTTAATATTTATTTAATATTAATGAATATATTTTTGGTTGCATATGAGACAAAAGAAGGGCCCATGGAGAAGTCAAAGAGCCACAGGATAAAGACAAAAGAAGGATGGGATGCATTTTACCATGAAGAGTCATCTTGGGGAATTCCAAGAGTCACCAAGTGAAGAAAAAAGAGTAAGGGTGTAATTTCTCATGAAGGGTCACTTTAAGGAATATGAAAAGTCACCAAGATGAGGACAAAAGATGGAAGGACGTTTTTGGTCATGAAGGGTCACCACATGACTTTTCAAAGGCAAGAATATGAAGGGTCATACAAGTTTAGTGCCATTTTCCATGAGGATTGAAGGGTCACAAAGGGGGAAGGCCAAAGGTTATTTGGAAAGCTATAAATAAAGGCTTGAGAAGCCATTTGTAATATGGGAGATAGAGGTTGATTTGATATTGTAATATCTAGCTGAGAAGAGCAATTGTGAGAGATGAATATGATTTGTATTTGTTATATCTAGCTTAGAAGAGCAAAGGTGAGAGAGAGGAAAGAGATGTTGTATTGAACTATCATTTGTTGAGATAGAAACATTGAGAGATAGGTGTGTGGTATACACAAAGGGGTTGGTGCTCCTATGGGTTGGTGCTCATGAAATATTGTTGGGTTGGTGCTCGGCAAAGGGGTTGGTGCTCCTGTGGGTTGGTGTTCATGAATAGTAACTAGGTTGGTGCTCATGAATAGTTGCTGGGTTGGTGCTTAGCAAAGGGGTTGGTGCTCTTGCAAGTTTGGCTTGTGAATATTGTTTGGGTTGGTGCTCATTCATATACTTGAGATTGTTCTTCATGGTTTTTCCCACATTGGGTTTCCACGTTATATCTAGTGTCTCTCTCTATCTTGTGTGGTGTTTATTATTTGATTTTTATTTCATATCTTGAATGTTTGATTAAGTGGAATTTGGTTAAAGGAAATTTTTATAATATATATGATATACTGATTCACCCCCCCTCTCAGTATATCGCATGCTTAACAATTGGTATCAAAGCAGGTTCCTTCAGAAAGGGTTTAAAAACTTGAAGGTAAATCAAAGAAAAGAATAAGATGGCAAAGCAGCTAAAGAAGGAGAATCAAGAGTTGAAATCTATGGTTGAGGCTCTTAAGGAATAGGTGTGTATCTTGTATTCTAAGTTGGCTATAGAAGTAAAAGAAAATAAGATATTTATTCAAGATCTTAAGAATCAGTTCGAGGCTGCAAATTCAATTTTAACATCAAAAGAAGAAGAGTGTAATCAGTTGAAGATTGAGTTAGGTTCTTTAAAGGATAATCATGAGAATATTATAATCAAGGTTGAGAAAGATCATGAAATATTAGTTCAAGGAAAGAAGGATGCAAGTTTTGAAGTCAAATCAAAGAAGCCAATCAGGCAGCCTAATGCTTTCAAGTTTTCAAATTCTTTTCATGGCCATTATTTTGTTTGTCATCATGTTGGTCATAGGGCAAGAGACTGTATGAGGAGAAGCAATCAGTCAAAGGGAGATCTCAGTCACATTCAAGAAAAAGGTATGAGAAATATTGTTTGCTTTTGTTGTCATAAGGTTGGTCATATTGCTAAATTATGTCCAAAACAAGAAAAGAGAATTTTAAAGTATGTCAAAGGTTACAGAGCCCCTAAAAGATATGAGAAGAGTCAAATTAAGGTTTGGAGACCTAAAATAGTAAAGGTTGATCAAGTTGAGTTTAAGAGTGAAAATGAATTACTTGCTATAGTAGATAAAGAATCAGATAGGAAGGATTGTGTAGAATCTCTTGTTACATTTGAGCATGAGCTTTGTCAAGATAAGATAGTTGCAAAAGTTGAGAAGATGAAAAACATCATAAATGATAAGGTTAGTAGGTCAAAAAGGTTAGACATGATTAAAAAGATTCTAAAAGAAAAACACAAGAAGATCAAGGAAGAAACAAAGGAGATGTGGGAATCTCCTGAGATATATTTTTAGGACCCTTTTGTGTGGGGTGTCTCTTCTAGGCTTCAAGGAGACACTTTTAAGAAAAATTGAAGCATGGTGGATGCTATTGGGTCTTGGATATGTTTCATGACAAGAAGGTGAGTTGACATATTAATTTGTATATCTTTTGAGTGATTAGATTTTTGAAGAAAATTTTGCACCGGTGTTAAGGTTGAGGCTAATAGAATGATTCTTGCATATGCAATATTTAAAAGTTTTAAAGTGTTTAAATGATTATGGTCACAAGAAATTAGAATGTTGAAAAATAACTAATAGTTTCAAAAAGAAGGAAAAGGATACTCATGCAAATTCAATCAAGAAGGATCAGAGTTTCAAAGCTCCATTCATCAAGAAGAAGGTTCAGACATGTTCATGGTAGAAGAAACAACCTAAATATTCTATGTTGGTGAAAATAGCTTTGCATGTAAGAAATAAAGATCAGCCATGGTTAATTGATAGCAGATGTTCGAGGCATATGACAGGAGATAAAATTAAATTCATATCTCTAAAGAAGATCAATGGTGGTACGGTGAGATTTGGAGATAAAATGACTACCAGGATAGCTAGAAAAGGTACTTTGAGTTTGGATTATGGTAGAACTAAGACTAAGAATGTTTTATATGTAAAAGGTCTTAAGCATAATCTATTGAGTGTTAGTCAAATATGTGATCAAGGATATACATTAAGGTTTCATGCTAAAGGTTGTGAGATTAGAATAAAAGATTCAAATGAGTTGATTGTAGATGCTCAAAGGACAGGGAACAATGTATATGTATTGTCAAATATCTTCTCAAAGGCATGATCAAAAGATACATTCAAAGATTTGTAAGAGGAGTTGGGAGTAATTTATATTACTTCCTACCATTAAGGTTCATCATCAGTTGAGGGGGAGGTAAGTGTTAGCTTTAGGTAGGCCCTTTGCCATTGATGTCAAAGGGGGAGAATAATAGGTACAGGTATAGGTGCAAAAAATAGGTATAGGGAATAGGTACATGTTTCTATAGTAAGGGGGAGTTACTATATATTTTCAGATGATAGGATATGCAAGTGATAGGATGTGGTAGTTTTAGGATTGAGGTTGCCATCAATGAAAAAGGGGGAGATTTTTGGAAATATTGTCATTGATGTCAAAGGTCTAGAATTATTGGTGATAAAGGCTCCATTACATTTAATGTTGTTTGTAATAAATATATCTTGGCTAATATGAGTTAATATTTATTTAATATTAACAAATATATTTTTGGTTGCATATGAGACAAAAGAAGGGCCCATGGAGAAGTCAAAGAGTCACATGATAAAGACAAAAGAAGGATGGGACGCATTTTACCATGAAGAGTCATCTTGGGGAATTCCAAGAATCACCAAGTGAAGACAAAAGAGTAAGGGTGCAATTTCTCATGAAGGGACACTTTAAGGAATACAAAAAGTCACCAAGATGAGGACAAAAGATGGAAGGACGTTTTTGGTCATGAAGGGTCGTGACATGACTTTTCAAAGGCAAGAATATGAAGGGTCATACAAGTTTGGTGCCATTTACCATGAGGATTGAAGGGTCACATAAGGGGAAGGCCAAAGGTCATTTGTAAAGCTATAAATAAAGGCTTGAGAAGCCATTTGCAATATGAAAGATAGAGGTTGATTTGATATTGTAATATCTAGCTTAGAAGAGCAATTGTGAGAGATGAATATGATTTGTATTTGTTATATCTAGATTAGAAGAGCAAAGGTGAGAGAGAGGAAAGAGATGTTGTATTGAACTATCATTTGTTGAGATAGAAACATTGAGAGATAGGTGTGTAGTATACGCAAAGGGGTTAGTGCTCCTGTGGGTTGGTGTTCATGAATTGTTGCTGGGTTGGTGCTCCTATGGGTTGGTGCTCACGAATAGTAGCTAGGTTGGAGCTTGGCAAAGGGGTATGGTACCCCTATAGGTTGGTGCTCATGAATAGTTGTTGGTTTGGTGCTTAGCAAAGGGGTTGGTGCTCCTACAAGCTTGGCCTGAAAATATTGTTTGGGTTGGTGTTCATTCATATACTTGAGATTGTTCTCTGTGGTTTTTCCCACATTGGGTTTCCATGTTGTATCTAGTGTCTCTCTCTATCTTGTGTGGTGTTTATTGTTTGAGTTTTTATTGAATATCTTGAATGTTTGATTAAGTGGAATTTGGTTAAAGGAAAGTTTTATAAGATATATGATATACTGATTCACCCCCCCTCTCAGTATATCATTGTGCTTAACAACAATAGCTTGAGGATATTCATATTATGGAGAATGCATCCAATAATGGATACATGATAGAAACATGGGTGATGTTGTTGGGAAGTTAGAAGGAGTGAAATTCCAATCTAATAGGAATGCTCAATATTCTAACTCCTACTCACCACATATGTCTATATAGGGCCATGCATGTTTGCTCTCTAATATTTTTCATTCGACCAAAATCAATGAAAAGGTTGGTCATTATAACTTTTGCATGCTTAGGCAAGCTATAGATAGTTATTCATGTTTGTTTTAGTAGTTCCTATTTGTTACATGATGATAACCTATTGGTTGTGGGACATGATTGTACATATACAATATGGTTATATAGCTATGTATATCCGAATTTCATCTTGTTCCTATAGGACATAACCTGCTAGTTGTGCTACATGTAGGTCATGTCACTATAGTTACTCAACACATAATATGAGAAGTAAAATAATGATAATAAAAGATAACATATTCAAATTTTAACACAAGACAAAAACTAACTTCATTCTCATAAACATAGTTTGTATATTATCATGATTAGAGTACTTAAAATAGTGAAATTTATAAGGCATATAAGAAACATTGGAATTAATAAGCCAAAAAAAAGATAGTTAGGTTTTTAAATTATTCAATTTATATGGCTCATCACACCCCTCAACTTAAGGTTTTTATCATCCTCAAACAACCAATTTCTACATTTGAATAACACACACAATTCTGAAGTCTAATAGTTTTGATGCACTTGTGCCTTGTATACCATAAAAATAATGTTAAGCCTCAAACTTCTACCATATCATGTTTTCTTTTGACTCATGAATTGGAACTTATCCTATCCAATTTGGAATGGGATACCAAAATGGTAGTGGCTAAAAAGTGATAACTAACAAATTTGGTCCCTTCTTAAAATTTATAAGTATGAATTTGGTCAAAGGAAACTTTGGATTATGTTGAAAAAATGGTTCCTTCTTCTTCAATTAAATAATAAGATCACTCCATCTATGCATGAAAGCTCTAAATGTATCTTATTCTATGGTATTTAATTATATTGATATTATTTTTGAACTTCTACTTGCTTCTTTACAAATCAGTAAGCTACTTCCCTTCTTTTCATTAAAGAAACCCATTCGTATACTATTACCTTAGGCTCAGTGGACTCTCCTCTTACCATAAAAGTATATTATTTTTCTTTTTCATTTTAGTCTACTAATTCTTGACCCATATTATTCTCATGCACATGATATGAATAAAAATCCTTGAGTAAGACATCTCTTACATATAAACTGGGGTTCCATTCTACATTATGGGGTATAACATAATTATCTAGATAGAATTCACATAGTTGAGCCTATTATTCAGGGGTACCATAATTATACATATTAAATAAAGATTGAATATATATTAACATTCATAGAAGATCAAAATATACTATAATAAATTGAAATTTCAACCACTATTCTTCAAGGTAAATAGAGTAAACCTGGGTAGGTGGCATGCATCTCAATAATATATCTACCAATCGAGCTAAATCTTCAAATTTTGATTCTAATTTCATGAGTTATTTTTAATCTTCCCAAAAAAAAATTCAATTCCTTGTTCTCTTTCTTGAACTAGCCATAGTATTTAAATCAACTAAATTGTGTACTTTGGAACTACTCATCTCCTTGTAGACACATCTCAAAGAAAAGAAATGTTGAGTTAGTTTTTATATCTATGTATAAGTGGTTGAAATAGGTATTTAAATAACAAGAATGGTACGATGTTCTTGGGTTACTAACTATGATATGGATACATGTTGAGACTTAATCGATATAATTAGGTCTTGTAGTTGTGAAGTGACTTGTGATATCGTATCCAATTTGTTGCATCCTTCAAACATACAAATGTTCCCCCTTAGTAATTCAATTTCCCTAAGTACTTTCTCTATATTATAAAATTCTCCTTGTGATGATGTTGTATGACACTCGTATTCATTTTATTTAAGTTGATTAGGCATTTCTTCATCCTTTTTAATTGACTACTTTTTCTTTCTTTCTTTCTTTAATAGATTTTTTTTCCTTGTTTCCTTCATTTGATTGTGAAGGCTTGGATGTAATTTCATTTATGTAAAACCCCCTAACTGACATGTCACTCATCTTTGAGTGAATTAAAACCCAATGGTACATTTAAGAGGGTAAGGCATAAATTGATGGTGACATGGAATGGGTGGTAGGATGGAGAAAAATGCCTTGATGTGATAACTACATTAAAATAGTATTTAAATTGCTATGGGTTATGCCCATAAAAATTATTTCAAAATTATCCAACTTGATGATCACATTAACTATAATTAACAATAATTAATTAATTATTTTCCTAAAAAAGTGAATAATTACCTTCATTACATGGGTTACCTTATCATATAGATATGTGTGAATGTCAAGACAATGAAGTGAAGTGGAATGACATGGAATATGGTGTTGATATCATGATGGAGGCATGTGGATTTGATGTGGCATGGATGTTATCATATGTTTCATTGAGGAGTTAGATGAGGTGGTAATCATGGATACTGCTAGATCAGATGGTGTTGACCTTTAGACTGAAGAAGATGTCTAATATTACTAACCATAGATGAAGACAACTAGTACAGGAATAAGATTCAATGCAACATGTTGAGGGTGGAATTAGTGGAATAAAACCAAAGGTGTGTTCCCACACTTTCCTCTGGAGAACCAAACAAATTTTCATCATCTTGTAGTAGGTGATATTTGTATGATAATAACCTATTATTGTGACCTAGAGATTCACATTTTGCTTAATAAGGATGAACAAATTGATAATGTAAACTGACATCTAGTTTCCTCACAAACCATCCTTCCAAATATGTATAACACAATCTGTAACAACCTATTAACTAACTTATAGCAATGGAAGACACATTTTGTAGCTCAAATTTATAATCTAAATTACAAAAGGTGCATCTTGTAGCACAAAATATGGATCATGTAGCACAAAATTTGCATCCTATAGCAATGAAAAAAGCTACCTAGGAAGGGTAAAAATAGGTGTTTAAATTTTACAAGAAAGAAGGATGATGCAAAAGGAGCTAAAAGTACATATTTATTACTTTGATGATTTTTCTCATGCAATTTTCATTTTTTCTTTTTCTTTTTAATTTTTATGCTTAGATGGTCAACAAGCTAATTTTTCATTTAAGGGTTTGTTTTATACAAATATTGATTATCCAGATACTAGTTTCATAACTAAGACCTGTCAATAATACTCAAAGGTTTTCATTGCTATTTTTGTTCATGAGATTTGTTGACTCTACTTGATCGAATAGACAACTAATTAACCAAAATTTTTATTCAAATTTATTAATAGAGGTTCCTAAAGCATTAGAAAATGTTAATGACAAGGATAAATGTGAGATACTTCATGTAATTATCATAAAATATAGGAAGGGGATGATAGAAACATAAGATGCATTATTTATTCTATGTTATTAAACTAATTAAGAGCAACCAATATTGTATAAACTAAAATAATGCATTTAGAATAGTTCAAATAGAAAATAACCAAGACATTAAACATGATAATGCACATAAGGAACATAACAATAAATTATATAAGTAACCATAACCATATAATCTCTATTTATCTCTTCTAAAATTGAACCCCCCTTCTTCTTACAAACAAACCTATATATAGATATTTCCAATCTATGACTACTCATCTTCTTCTCATACTTGGCACCAAACTTGGAATATCTTCATATTCTAGTCTATTTTAGGTCATGAAGATAAGACAAAATAGGCTATACAATGACAAAATAAGTGCATAATACATGAATATTAGACAAATATACCGCATAGATTTATAATCCACGTTCTTCTACCAACACTTTCCTAGACATAAAATGTTGTCTCATCCCAAGACAATGTCAGAGGATCTTCCAAGAATGCACAAGTTACATGGAGCTGAAGAAATGGTTAGACCAATAAAATTCATAATAATCACTCAAGACACAATTTTTTGTTTTCATCTCTTGCTCACTACTTAACCACCCTTTCAGTTTTTCAACTATGCAGCATACTAACCTATCACCCTTTATGGGTGTTTAATATGCTAGCATAACTAAGTGGCCTCCCTTTATAGGTTTTCAACCAACCTAGCCTTGCTTATCTTACTAATTCTTCACCAATACAAAATTCTATACTAAATTTTCAAAATTTGTACTCTATGTAGTACTTAACTTGAAGGTGGTGGCATGGATGTAGATGAAGGTTGACCAAAAGATTCCTTGGACTGGGATTGAGTAGCCTTGCATCATGTGATGATCTATTAGAGCCCAGAAGGCAGCTTATAGGTAGGTGTATTGATTATCTACATAATTGAGCTCATGAAAGGAGTCAGATCTATTTTGTATATGTTCTAATCTAGTATAACTTTTTGTATCAACCATAGTAGGGTGTACAATGGAACATGGTAGATGATGATCTATTTGAGTTTTGCATCATCAGTGATGCTTAATATAACCTTTGTGTTCATAACCCTTATCTAAATCTCTCCACTCAGCTACTCCATATTATTTGCATGTCTTTGATCATGGAGGTTAACAAAAGAACTATGTAATGATTTTATCTAAAAATTCAAAAGGTTTTCATGTACATTATCTCTAGCATTCAGTGATTCCTAGAGTGCTCTATCCTTCTCCTCCATAGTTCTAGTGTGACTTGCCTTTGTTGCTTTGGTTATGGTGACCATTGCAAAGTCTACTCTGAAACTAGATAATGTGGTAACCAATTACTATTTCCAATATAGCAAGATGTGTTTGACCTATTGATATTGAAGCATAGTACCATCAAGAATTCCTTGGTACTCCTTTAGAAGAGTGATGAGTGTGGAAGCCTCGGCCTTAATGTCCTGGTCTAATGTTCCCAATGTGTATAGTTTATGTAATATGCAGCAATTTTGTGTTAACTCAAATATAAGTGTATTGAGTTTGTGTTGGTTGTACATTACTTGGTCCCTAATTTCTTGAGTGACCAACTTGAGACAAGTATCTTGGATGAGCTTTACAACTTCATGTAGTCAGGCCTTCAACTCAATGTTCTTGACCTTAGATTGATTGACCTCTTGCTCCAATGAGGTGGATTTTTAAGAGATGGATTCCTGGAATGTCATAGTACCCTCTAACTACTTCTTAAATTGTAACCTAAAAACATCTAATGATGATTCTTACTAAATTGGGAATGCTACCAAAGTTCTACATTAGTTCAAGGATCAGGTTATGCCATGGTCACAAGTGGAAGTGAGAAGGTGGTGTATCAATCACCCATAGTTGGAATATCCCATGTCCAAACTCCTTCCAAAGGAAAGGCTGGTTTTTTCTTAATTTTTGATGATGTGGGTTTATATTCTTCTTACCCTAATTGTTCTAACCTAGCTTGTTATTATTATTTAGGAACTTATTGTTACTATGATTTTTATATAGTTTTTAGTTATTGTGTAGCATCTTCATCTTATTTTCTCTTTGATTCCTCTATTATTTCCATTTTTTCTTCTCTTTCATAGATTTTTTATTTTCCTATTCCTCCTCCTACTAATTTTTTACATGCTCTCCTTCCATTTTCTATTCTTAAAGCATAGAAACCTTATCTTGTTCAACCTTGGCCTACACATGTACCTCTAGATCAGCCTACACCTTAGCTACATGTGCTTGGTATTCTTGTGCTTGAGCCTATTGTTTATGTAGGACTTCATATTCTTCTTCTTATTCTTTATTTTTCATCATAGCTTCATTATCTTTCTATTAGGTGAGAGTGGCATCCTCCGTAGCCTTTTTCACCTGTGCCTATACATCTTGTCATTGTTTATCTTCTTATGCCTTGGCTTTGGTAGCGAATATATCTATTTATTCCTCTAATCTTAATCCAAATTTTTATAGTGGACCTCCTACACCTACTTTGATGCATTAGTAGCATCTTATGTCTTCTTTACTTTTTTGATAGCCTATTTTCATTCAGCTTCAGCATCATTAGCCTTTTACTTAGTTTTTGCTTCCTCAGCTTGATGATGTGCTTGCTCATCTTGCTACTATTAGGCCTACACTTTTTGGCATTTATTTTATTATTGATGAAATTATTATTATACTATGTGAGATGATTCCTCCCATGAAGTATTTTGATCTTCAGCTATAGGTTGATTTAGTATCAACTCTTTGATATTAGGGTCTTGTTCTAAAGTTGGTGAATCATTTGGTTGGACAATATAAATGTACACATATGTTTTATTCTACCTTAAAGTAACTAACCTATGTTTGGGTGGTGGTGAAGTTGAGAAAAGATAAGGCTTCACTTTATGTGCACTAGATTCCCTACCAAATGTTCTTTTTTGAGGGTAGAAAAAACCCTAGACTCTTATTAGGTTTTAGGTCTACCCACCAGAGTCTCTTATGGGTATTTAGGTAGTGGTGAAAATACATCGATGGTTGAAAAAGTGGTATAATTTTGATACTCCAATATTTTACTTGTTTTATGCATTTGTTCAACCTCTTCATGGATGGTGTCAATAAAGATGGATGTTAGGCATGGTGTTAGTTCCACTCAAAGACTTGGAGTGACATTCTTGCACACAATAATTATATGTAATACCTTCTAGAAGAAGAAATCCTTATCCTCCTCTTTCTCATAAAATTTATCTACCATATTTTCAATCATCACCTGGTAGACCTTCTGCTCATCCATCCTTATTTGAGGTAGGTCATAGGAGATTTCAATATGGGATAACTTGGGGTTATCTATCTGATTTGTTATACTCCTCATCTTGTACTTTAGTATAAGTGATGGTTGTTGTTCTATGGATATATTATACTTTCCTTTTTACTACTATGAGGTTGTGGCTTCTAGTTGTCACTACGCTAAAGGAAATATTGCATTAGGTGTTATGGCTTGGTAAGGTGTTGCATGCCTAGCTACATCTATTTTATCTTAGTGACCTTAGCTTATGCCATGGTGATCTGGGCAATAATTTAGGTGACAATTCGGGTGACAATTCTACCCCAATTGATGAAGGAACTTTTGGGAGCCATAACTTTTGCACCGTAGCTCTGATTGACTCCCCATTTTAACCTTTAGAATGGTAAGAATGAGGAGAACACAAAGAGATGTCATAAATCTATGCTCAATGGTTTTTTAATGTAAAAAACCTAATATAAGTGCCCCAAATTTCAATTTTAGTAGTATAATCTAAAAATAGTAAGTTTCTAAAAATAGTAATTCCTTGAATTTTATATTATTTTAAATCATGGAAGTCAAACCACTTAATCTCCCTCAAGATTGTTAACCTTCCACATCCTCCTCCTACCTTCAAAATGTGTATCAATGAATATGTAACCCAAAATATAAATTAGAGATCACTTTCTAGAGATAAGCATATGGTTTTATTGCAATCTTGAGTAATAAAATATCTCTTCTCAGAGAATTCATTGTTACTATGTTATTTTCATGTTCTTGAAATATCTATCAATAAAAACTTCTAAGTTTTATATCACATGGCCATGGTAAAAATATATATAGGGGTCTAAATGGTGATCTAGGTAGCTCATGTATGTGAATGAAGATGCCTTTTAAAAGTAAAGTGATAATGGCATGTTATCTTAGGTACTTCATGACATCTAATGACACTCATGGGCATGTATCAATGACTCCAAACACTCCTCCCACCATGTCTTGAACTTGTCCTCATGAGCTAGGTCATCGTGCTTAGGTGTCTATATCGATTTTCAAAATTATTGCATTGGTAGTAGTCAGTGTCTGGGTACACCTCTCCTTTAAATGACTTCTATTGAGTGAAACATAATAAAAAGATCAAAAATTGGTACTAGAATATCTACATAAAATTTGTGTGGCACTTGTCAATATTTGTAAGTTGCTCTTGTACAAAGTACTCTGGCTAGTTGAAATTATCATTGTGGTAGATCATGTGATGTGCAATGTCAACCACTCCTTTAGGGATTTACTTCATAGACTTGGTGGTTTGCCAGAATCAACATGTGATGCACTTAACCAAGATGTATATTAGTTCATCTTGGATATCTTAAATTAGGATTCCTATGGACCTATATAAATATACATCTCTAACTTCTTGAAGGATAGGAGGAATTTTAGACTTGTAAGGTGTAAGAGAATCACCCCATGTAGACATGCCCAAAGCTCTAGCCATTGTTTTGGTGTTGATGATGATGGTTGTATCAGTTCCAATGTAAATGTTTCCCTTATTGTAGTGATCAATCAAGATTTACATGATTTGACCAAAGGTATGCAACTAAATAAAGTGCTTGATTTTAATGTTCTAAAACTGATGTAGGGTTATAAGAGCAAATGGTTACACAACATCTACTAGATCTAGTTTAAATATTTTTTTATACCACTCAAAGATAATAAAATGGCTCTATATCAATAAATTTGTTCTATTGAAGCACAAGTTGATGCCCATTTCTTCCTTTTGAGCATCTATCAAGTTTTTGATAAGCTAAGAATGATCCATGATATTTGTATATTATAATTTAGAAACTTTTCTCTTTTTTCACTATATAAGTTGGTTTGGATCTAGAATTTTAGCTCATAAAATGTTTATAAGAATGAAATACAGACTTGGTTTACAAACTTGTGCCTTTATAGATTTTATCCATGTTGGTTTCTGCATAAATGTTGTGTTGAGTTATCTCTTTGATATTAATTTGAATGTTGATGTGGTAAATCTTATTTGATCTGGTAATAAATGCAATTAGTTATTGTCACATGCATCAATATACACCATTATATTCTTTATTTTCCATACTAGAATATTTACTAATGATGTTAAACAACTACCAATTTGGTGAATATTAGATCAATTAAACCAAGGATCTAGCATTAATTACTAGGGATGACCTTTATATGGCTAAGATCTTGTCTGAGGTGATTTGACTATATATTCTTGAACTTAATTATCTTCTTTCATTTCTATTGACATCAATAATGGTGCACCTAAATTCTTCTATGCATGAGTGTTGCACACTATACTTACTATCATGGTTCTCAAATCTAGTGAAGAGATCCTATATAAACACACACACACACACATAAAAAGAAATACACTAAAAACATACAGAAAAAGGAAATCCTAATCTACTTGGTGCTACTCATCACCCACTCATTTGGTAGAAAAAAATAGTTAATACTATTAGTGTTAGGGCTTAAACCTACATCCATTCACCTACCCTAGAAAAATAGTTCCCTATAGATCTCTAAAAACAATAGTTCCTTGATATGATATTTTGTGTATAATGTAAGGTCCTTTCTACCTAATCTATATTCTACCCAAAAATTCTTTAAAGAGACTATCATATAACAAAACTAGTTGATCTTTGTGAAATTCTTTATGTCACAAGTTACTATCATGCCATAATTTTTTACTCTACTTATGAAATTCATATGTCCAAGATGATCTGTGTCGATACTCATCCATCTAATTTAATTTGAGAAGCTTGTTTGTGAGATACTTGTGATCCCCTAGTCTTATAATTGTAATGCATAGACTAGAGACCAATTATTCCATAGGCATTACAACTTCAAGCCCATAGACCAATTAAATGGAGTAGAAGTTGTAGCCCTCTTATAGTGTGTTTGATAGGCCCAAAGAATCCTAGGAATTTAATTTTCCCAATCATCCCTCTTGACATCATAGATTGTCATCAACATCTTACCTAATACTTTATTATAAGCCTTAGCTTGTCTATTAGCATGTAGATGGTACATAGTACTTTTATGATGGGAAATCATGAATTATTCAATAAAAGCTTTGATAGTATAATTCAGGTAGTATTTCCCTCAATCATTGATAAGCTTGATGGGGCATATAAATTGGGTAATAATATTCTCGTAAAGGAACATTATTATGTCTTTTGCCTCACATTTGGGTGTCATAGTAGCTTTAACCCATTTGGTAAATTAATCAACCACAGTGATAATATACCAAGATTTGTTGCATTTACTTAGTGGATTAATAGGTCCTGCAAAATTAATTCCCCACTATTTAAAAGGTTGTTCAGTTAACAAAAGCTACAATGGAATTTCATCCTTCTATTTTGGCTTACCCATTCATTGACATATGTCACAATGCTATGTTACTCTATATGCATCCTAAAAATGATTCAGCCATCATAATCCACTTTTTAAAAGTTTCATTTTTGTAGCTTCTCCAGTAAAATGACCTCCTATATTCCTTAGTGTGCTTCTTGTAAAAGTTATGAGAGTTCATGTTCCAGAACTAGCCTATGTAGTACTTCATCCTTCCCTAAATGATATAAGATCCCATTTATAATAGTGTTTGGTAAGGATTCAGTGGCAACCTACTTATCTCTTTCTTGGTAGTGTTAAGGGAATACCCCTTGTTTTAAGAGATTATCAAATGATTCAAAATTCTTAGGTATCATAGAGATTCAAAATAGATGGGCATCAAAAAAATCTTATTGTAGTTCTTTTGGCTCTTCCCCATTCATGAGGTGACTAAGATGATTTATCCTAATATTTTATCTACCTAGATTGATTTTGATGAGAAATTTAAATTATTTAAATAACATTATCCATACTAAAATTCATCCTCTAAGCATAGGCTTATTGACTAGGTAGCATAGATCTTGATGATCTGTGAAAACTTCAAATGGTATCACAAGAAGATAATGCTTGAATTTATGTAGTATGAACACTATAGCCCATGCTTCCCTTTTACAAAATGTATGGGATGGTCTAGTCCACCTTCTATTGGTTGTGCAATCATAATGATACCAGAAGCATGAACAAACACATGAAAGGGCTTACTCCAATCTAGAAAGATGAGAATAGGTGTAGTGACCAATCTTTGCTTTAGTTCTATAAAATTTTATTAACACTTATAAGTCTAAACAAACTTCATACTTTTTCACAATAAATACTCTTATGGGGATGAAATGGCTACA
This sequence comes from Torreya grandis, assembly GCA_037957365.1. NCBI lineage: Eukaryota > Viridiplantae > Streptophyta > Pinopsida > Cupressales > Taxaceae > Torreya > Torreya grandis. Next base: position 3,020,505 of record JARHVA010000982.1, on the reverse strand, counting down.
TATCCCTTGATAAACTTCCAATAGTAACCTATGTGTCCAAGAAAGGATCGCACTTCCATAGAGATGATTGGTGGGGGCCTACTAAGAATAACTATAATTTTGGCCTGGTCCACCAAAATCCCTTCACTACACACCACATGACCTAAAAAGACACCAAAAATTGTAAAAAATAAACACTTTTTTTAATTTAGGGTAATGTGTAAAGATTGATAGTGTTTTAGCATGAGGCACAACTTGGACAAATACTCTTTAAATAAAGAGAAGACTACCTAATCATCTAGATATACTTTTCGGAAGTAGTGAATGAAATCCTTAAATGTAGTTACCACTGCTCTAGAAATACCTATAGGTGTATTCTTGAGTCCAAAAGGAATTACCTTATATGCAAAACATCCCCATTCGGTGGCAAAAGATTTTTTATCTCTATCTTCTTTTGCAATGGGTATTTGATGATACCCACTGAACCCATTTGTGAAGGAGTAAACTTCATCACCTATGATAGATTCCAAAAATTCATCTATGAAAGGAATCAAAAATGGATCATTCACACATGCATCATTTAAAATTTGATTGTCACTACATACTATGATCTCCCTTATATTCTTAGGTTTCACTACCATAGGACTGACCCAATCTACCTTCTCTATAGGATAGATAATACATGCTTCTTGGATTCTATCTATTTTAACCTTCACTTTCAAATTCATGTTTGGATTCAACTTATATGACCTTTTATTGATGGGTCATGCACACTCCTTGAGTTTGATATGCTTTTCACCTAGAGAATGATTTAATCATCTAACTTTTAATATTTTTGTGGGAATTAAAACTTGATAATCTCGTAGGAGTTGCATAGCTTCTAAAACTTCATATTTAGTCTAATAGTCACCTATATGTGCCAATTTATGAATCTCCTCACTTCTGATATTTTCCACATGCTTTTTAGTAGGTTGATGATAAATCTTTCACTTTTCCTCAATAACAAATTATTGCATCATTCTTTTCTCTTCTTTTTATGAAATATGTATGTTATGCAACTTTTCTTCTTCAGTGGGTTCTATGACTAGATCCTTTAATGGTTGTACGGTCCATTTAGGCTCAAAAAAATTAGTTAGATTGATATTACCATTAGTATCTAAATATTTAGTTTCTTCCTCTTCATTTTGTATTCAATGGCATAACTGCATAAGAGATTATTCTTCCATCTTGGCAACTTTATATCTTTGTAGTGTTGTATTTACATCATAGGCTATATTATCCTATGTAGTAGACTCCATCATGATGATTAAATCCTCTACACACCCATAGCATAGGAAATGTTTGATTTTGAGTAGCGCATTATAAACCACATGATTCTCATCTTCAAAGACAAAATTCTAGATGAAGTCACTCTACACCTACACCCAATGCTTTATTTCTCTCCTTTATGGATGCATATACCAAAATGATGGTAAAGGGGAAAGTGTGTAATGAAAGATATGAACTTAGTACTTAGGTGCCACATGTTCTTCAGTCCAAACCTCAACACATTTGTGGATATGGATTTTAGGGCACTCACCTTCCTAAAAGTAAGGCCAATTACCTCTAATTACCTGTGGTAGTTGAAATCTACTAATCATAAGTTTTCACACATCATCCCAATCGAGTTTTATTTTTATGAATTCTTCACCATGTCACTACAACTCTATTCAAAGTGTAATTTAAGGCACTAATCATAGGCACATGAACTTATAGGTGTAGAATGAATTGATTTATATCTTTAGTCACATAATATGAAGGAAGTTATCTTTCTATGGAAAAGATGATTCTCATAGGTCAGAGTTCATGATCACCATGAGTCTAGTTGAGTAGATGTGTATTTGAGTCTTTCCTTATAGAAAAAGCTATTTCCCAAAGCAAGGTACCTTCTCTGGTCATATCTATATAATCCTTCATATGATCATCTACTTGATATAGAAAATCAATTTTTGAATGAGTAAGTGATTTAACAGACATGGATGCATAATCTTTTATGATAAACTAAAGTGTTAATCATTGATTAATTATTGGTTTATGCTTCCTTTGTTCAAATGTATTCAAATATTTAATGAGTAAAGACTATAACTAAGGTTTATTATGTTCATATAATAAACTACACTTGACTGCATGCAAAGCTTTCAGGTTCTCATTAGAGTTTACCTTCATCTAGTTAGTTTCTTATGAAACATAAAGAGACATTGGTTAAACCATAATGATGTAGGATATGTGCACCTTATGTAAATAAATCACTATAATCTTATCTCCATGATGTGCCTCTAACTTTCACTATATTGATAGTCATCTAACCATCATATGCCCATTTTTTGCCAATCATCATAGGATAATGCATTTTTTTGTCTTCATATTGATTAATTCAAAGTAACCTTGTAGGCTTAATTATGTGACTTTGATCCCAATCTCTTATAACTATCTAATGGTTTCAACTCTTACATAATATACTAAACTTAGATTCACTGGGCTATAACTGAGAACTAGTCATTCAATCACCTCCCATGTATACCTGGGGATCATGTTAACCATGCTTCCAAAATAAAAGATAGACATTTAGAGTTTCATATCCTAAAAATTAAATGTTGATTCATGCATATACATCCCATGGATTATTTATTTTTATATACCAAACAAGTTTATTTATCTTTTCTTTCCCTCATTATGCACACTTAAATAAATTATGTAGTAAATTTGTAATGTTTTGATAAATGTCTTCATTATGCAGTGTACTTAAAAGCTTCAGTAAATATATTATAATAGTAAAAACTCCATCCTAGCCCATAATGTGCATAATCTAACCATATATTTGGGCATCTACTACTACATCATATCCTTTAGTAGTGGCTTGATGATGAATATTATTCAACATCTACGTAGTTTCATACATCAACTCATTTTCTACAACTAGGTCTCGTTATTTGTTTTATTTTAATTTTTGAAATCCCTAGTCCTAATACATTTTTAGAGGAGGAAATCCTCTCTCTATGTGTTGGTGTCTTTTAATGGCATTAATAAATACATTCTCCTTAGGCTACACATTCACAATGTTAACATTCCAGATGGCCATTTCTTTTCCTTCCTTTTTAAAAATAGGATAGTTTATTGTTTCATGCTACTCATATACCCTAAAATATGTGCATTAGGAATATCTTAGGAATTTAAAGGACAATTACATTACACATGTCTATACTTTCCATATAAGTAACATTACAAAGGAGGGCATTGATAATTATTCCTTTGCCACCTTGATAACCCCTTCTGTATCTTAGATCCTCCTCTATTTGACTAATAACCTCCTCTATAACCTCTTTGTTTTTGTGTTGTATTCTAGTTCTGATGTTTTTGGGTATTATCTCCAATCGCATATTATTTTTGTGAAACATGTGAAGTTTGAATGGTTTACTACTGCTACATCATTATCAAATTCCAAGGTGCTAAGTACTAGTATTCCAGTGATGGTTGTATCCAACTTGATGAAGGAGGGGTCCATCTAACTAGAACATGAGGCTGATACTAATCCAAGAGGATCGCCCATTGAATAATACCTGATCTAGTATCCTTCTAAGTACCTATGTTATTTATTCTCTAGGTATGAAGTTTGAGGCAAAAGGGGTAAAAAAATAAAAGGTCTCAGTTCTTCTTCAAACCATTCACACAATATAGAGCTTGTCAAGAGATTTTTTGCATTTTTTAGTTTGATAAATAGAATCTATAATCATAAGATATGGTTGATTAAATTTGGTCAAAATTCAATAGGATAGTTCAACATTGGTCAACACTAGTCAAACCTAGTCAATAAGCATTAAATTTCATTCATGAGAATAAATATCATGATAAATTTAAATAGAGCCATATCAATATGGCACCCATTGAATTTCCTTATTCCATTGGTAAACCAACCACCCCCATGTGTTATGTGGCTTTTACAACATGGATGAAAGTTTCTTTATAATAAAATACACTGAACATGAGATGAGATTCATCCCATAACCAAAGGCATGGGAAAGGATTTTATCCCCTTACCTTTATTTAAGCATTTTTTATAATGCCTCCCATCACTAATGTGGGACGAATGGATATTAACCTACTTTTTAGGGGCTCAAACTTCAAACCTATTATGGAAAAAAGATAAGCCTTGGCTACTACACCACAGAGGTAAACAAGTATAAAAGGGCATAGGGTATCATTTGTTAATCATCATGGAGCTTATAAATTGTGTTTAGCTTCATATGATAGGAATTAAATCTAGAAGAGCCAAAGTACATATATTTCTGTGATTTTGGCTAAGTAGAGGACATTGATGCATGTGGTTTTGAGGATTCATTTTGATGTACTTTGATATTGTAAGTTTTGCATCAAGATATCTAATGGATTGATCATGCTGGAGTAGACCTAGGGATGTAGACAATTGTTAAACCCTATAAACAAACTTGTGTTGTCATTCTCTATTATTTTTTGTTCAATTTTTCCTATATATAAGAAAAAATCTATTCAATTATGAATTGTTTTTTAATTTAAGAGAAATAGAAAAAACTATTGAAAACTCATTTTAAAGAACATTAATTATCAAATTATTTAAGATCATTATTTGATAACATTAACATATTAGTTTGGTATTAGAGCTGGTAATCTACACTAGATAATAGTATTTTTGGATTGCAAGTGGATTATTTGTGTTAACCAAAACAATATATATATATGAGGTGAAGGTGAATTGGAAGAATAAAATCCTCATATGGGTACATAATATACAAATCAAGAGAGACCAATGAAAGGGTAATCAGATCGAGAATGATACTTTCACCAATATTTTGATCAAATGAAAAGCATGATAGAAGATCTCTATTGTGAAAGACAAAGTCAAATTGAGTGGGAAAATAAAGGTAAAGATAAAAAGGAAATTCCTTGGTCTCCTCAAAATCCTAGTGCAGGTGATGATAAACCATTAAAAATATCTAAATCTCTTCCCTCTTTAAAGCTTTCTATTAAGTTTGAGTTGCCTATATATAATGAAGAATTGAGTACAAAAAAATTGGATAGTTGGATCAATCAGATTGATGTATACTATAGGATTTAAACTATTACAGATGAAAGAGTGAAAATTTAGTTAGCTACACTTTGGATGGTTGGTACAACACTTATCTAGTGGGAAAGCAAGTGAAAAGAGGAATTGATCAAACAAGGTAATGTGACTTCTACTTGGAATGAATTCACTTCTGAGTTACATAATTAATTTTATCTATTGGGCTACATGCAACAAGCCACGATGGATTGGAAAATTCTTAGGCAAGATAAGGGCCAAAGCGTATAATATTATACACAAGAGTTTAAGAAGAAATATTTGCATTTGAATATTCCCTTACACACACAAGAGACTTTGATGAATTATATTGGTGGATTACATAGTTATCTATGACATATGATACTGGTTTTAAATCCTACTAATCATTTTTTTTGTGTACAAGCTACTCACTTGGAAGCTATAGGTAAAATGCCTAAAGAGAGATTTCCTAAGTAAAAAACCAAGCAATATGAAAGCAAGGACAAAGGTTAAAAATGAAAAGGTAAGCAAAAAATGACTTATATAGTTAAAAAGGAAAATGAAAATCCATTTTTTAATCATTACAAGAAAAATCATGATGAATTTAAGCATTGGAAATTACATCCAAAATTAAATCTTAAGTGGTTAAATAATAAGAAAAGAAAAGAGAATAAAACCAATATCATGGTGCATGATCTTAGATCTAATTCTGGTGATGCTACCAAGATCACAACCATGAGTTTACAAGGTTTTAATTCTTCCTCTTCTTCTAGCACTAGTCTCTCTAATGTTGCATCTTCCTCTAAACAACAATCTATGCATGATGAGAATAAAATAAATGAGCTTTTCCACCTTAGAGTTTTTTCTAAACATAATAAAATAGACACTCTATTTGATAGTGGATCTCAAGATAATTTAATTTAAAAGGATGTTGTGAAGAAATTGGGACTCCAAACCAAACCACATCTTAAGCCTCATCCTTTGGGTTGGGTTTTTGATGATGCAAAATTATAGGTAAAAAGAACTTGTAGACTCAGATTTACAATTACTAACAAGTTCATTGATGAGGTTGATTTAGATGTTGTTCCATTAGACATTTATGGTGTGGTTTTTGGAAGCCCTTATCTTTATGATTGTAAATCAATCTCCTATAGGGAAGAGAATAAGTACATGTTTGTTAAATATGGGATTGAATATATTGTTAGATCTCATCATGTGAAAACAGGTCTTTCTTTAGTTATAATAGGGTAGATGAAAAGGCTTGTAAATTCAAGAAATAATTTTGTACTCATGGTGATCAAAGCCAAAGAGAAATATCATGAAAAGGCTTTTGATAATTGTGATCCTAAACATCATAATGAATTGGTTAAAATTATTTCTAACTATGATGATGTTTTCAAGATCCATAAAGTTTGCCTCCTAAAAGAGGGGTTCAACATGAGATATAATTATTGCAGGATGCACCTCTTCCTAACATTGTTATGTATAGATTGTATATGGTTGAAAATGAGGAAATCAATAAATAGGTGATGGAATTGTTGGTAAAAGGAATTATCCACCTAAGTTCATCCTCTTGTGTTTCGCCTATCATTTTGGTGCCTAAGAAATATGGCACATGGTATATGTGTGTTGATTTTCATGCCTTGAATAAAATCATGGTGAAAAATTGTTAACCTCTTCCTTACATTGATAATTTATTAAATCATCTAAAAAATGTTGTTTATTTCACTAAGTTAGACTTAAGAAGTGGATATCATCATGTGAAAATCAATCAAGGTGATATTTGGAAAACTATTTTTAAAACAAAATAGGGTTTTTTTGAATGGAATGTTATGCCTTTTGTATTATGTAATGCATTGGTTACATTCATGCATTTGATTAATGATGTTCTTAGGCCATTCATTGATGATTTTGTGAAAGTCTACTTAGATGATATTCTGATTTTTAGTTAATCATGGGATGATCATGTCATTCATATTCAAAAAGTCTTAGATGCTTTGAGAAAGGAGAAACTATATCTGAAGATGTCTAAATGTGAAATTTGGGAAAAACATCTTTGGTTTATTTGGGTTATGTTGTGGGACATGCTCAATTGAAAATTGATCCTACAAAATTTGAGGTCATTGTTAACTAGCCTAAACCTAATAATATAACAAAGATTAGGAGCTTTTTTGGTGTAATTCAATACTAGAGAAAATTTATTGTTAACTTCTCATTTATTGCATCTCTTTTATATTCTTTGACTAGAATTAAGTAGGTCTTTCAGTGGGGAGGAAAACATCAAAGATATTTTGATGCATTGAAAGAGAAAATAAGTATTATTTCTGTCTTATCACTTTTAGATCTACAAAAGCCATTTAAAATTGAGACATATGCAAGAAATTATGCCATGGGGGTAGTTTTGATGAAAAAAAGGAAACCAATTTGCTACCATTTAGAAACCTTTACAAGTATGGTAAGAAACTATACTAATTATGATAAAGAATTGTATGTTTTTATATAGAGTGTGAAGAAATGGAAGCACTATTTGATGGGAAAAGAAATAGTGATTCACACTTATCATCAACCACTACAATATCTTTAATCATAAACCAAGCTACAATAATTAAGACATTTTTGATGGATGGGATTCTTGTAGTAGTTTCACCTTGTGATTAAGTATAAGAAAGGTACAAAAAAAAGGTTACTGACATGCTTTCTAGACCTCCTATTGTTGCATCAATTCTTTTATAGAATAGTTATTTAATGCATGAAATTTATAAAGAACAATATATTAATGATGTTGACTTTAAGGAAGTGTGTGAAGATTTGATGAGTGGTAAATAGGTGGGAGAAGTTAACTATCATGTGCATGATGAACTATTATATCATCTTGGCAATCTCTATATTCCACAAGATGAATGAGTGCATATGGTTAGAGAAGCTCACATTTCTCTTGTTTTAGGTAACTTTGGTGTTAGTAAGATAGTTTCACAATTATAGAGGTATTATTATTGGACTCATATGCAAGAATTTGTTGCAAAATATATAAGGACTTGTATTATTTATGTTAAAATTAATCTTAGTAATAAGAAATTGGGTTTATATACATCTTTCCCTATTCCTAGTAGACATTGGGAAAGTATTTCTATGGATTTAGTAGGAGGTTTACCTATGACACAAAGGAAAAAATTATTTTCTCTATGTCATTATGGATAGATTTAGTAAAATGTGTGTATTAGTTCCTTTTACTAAACAAATTACTGGTGAAGGGGCAACACACTTATTTTTTTAGCATGTTTGGGTTCATTTTGGATTGCCCATATCTATTATCTATGATCGGGATTCTCAAATTTTTGGAGAGTTTTGCTCAAATTTGTGGGACTTAATGGACAATAAGATAAATAAAAGTATTTCATTTCATCCATAAATTGATGGATAGATAGAGGCGGTCAATCATACAGAGGTACATCGACTCTGAGGTTATTGTATCAAACATCCTAAATTATGGGATAAACATTTATGTTATGTGTAACATGCCTATAATCAAGTACTACATTCTTCCACACAAAATTCTTCTTAAAGACTTGTTTTGGTTATCTACCTAAGTCACCATTAGATTTCACATTTGAGAAGGAATCAGTTGCAGATGGATGAGTTGATGTTGAGAAGGCCAAGAAGTTCATTTAGATGATACAATTGGTTCAAAAGACTATCAGGGAATAGTTGGAGAAAAGTCAAGCAAAATGTAAGGCTAGGCATGATAAACATTTAATTGATCATCATTTTCAAGTTGGTGATCAAGTATGGCTTCATATCAATAAGGAGAGGCTTACAAGTGAAGGTAAAAAGCTTAAGCCAATTTGATATGGTCCATTTAAAATTTTGGAAAATATTGGTAATAATTATTTTCAATTAGATTTACCACCATGTATGTAGATTTATTCCATTATGAATGTGGAAAATCTAAAGCTGTATGAGCCTCTTATGATTCTACATTATGATGAAAGTGTTTTTGTATCTTTTGTTGAATATTTTGCTCTAGATTATATGAATGAATTATAGGAAGATACCATTCTTGATATGAAAGTGAGAACTTCATGAAGAGGTGATATTTAATATCTTTGTGTGGGTCTAAAAGGAACACATCTAGGGAAGGCTAAGTAGATGGAATCTAGGAAAGTGAGGGATAACTACCCTCGCCTTATTCCAAAATAAATCACTTTTGGAGTTTCAAAATCTCCTCAATGGGGAGAAGTGATCCAAGAGGATCCCCCACTAAAAAATACCAATCCAATATCCTTATAAGTACCTATGTTATTTAGTCTCCAAGCACAAATTTTGAGGCAAAAGGGGTAAGAAATAAAAGGTCCCAATTCTTCTTCAAACCATTCACATAGCATAGAGCTCATCGAGATATTTTTAGTGTATTTTTTGGTTTGAAAAATGTTCATAAGTGCAAGATATGGCTAGTTAAAGTTGGTTAAAAGTCAATAAGATGGGTCAATATTGGTCAACATTGGTCAAACCTAGTCAACAAGCATTAAATTCCATTCATGGGAATAAAGGTCATGATAAAGTTTTTTGGGGCCATATTAACATGGCACCCATTAGAATACCTTTTTCCATTGGTAAACCAACCACCCCCACCTAGTATGTGGCTTTTAAAATATGGATGAAAGTTTCTTTTTAATAAAATGCATTGAACATGGGATGAGATTCATCCCACAACCAAAGGTGTGGGAAGGGGTTTTATCCCCTTACCTTTATTTATACATTTTTTATAATGCCTCCCACCACTAATGTGGGATGAATGGATAAGAACCTACTCTGTATGGGTTAAAACTTCAAACCTATTATGTAAAAAAGATAATCCTTGGGTGCTAAACCATAGAGGCAAACAAGTATAAAAGGGCAAGAGGTGTCATTTATTAATCATCTTGGAGCTTATAAAGTATGTTTAGATTCATATGATAGTAATTAAATCTAGAAGATCCAAATTACATATATTTATGTGATCTTAGCTAAGTAGAGGATGTTGACACATAGGGTTTTTAGGATTCATTTTGATGTACTTCAATATTATAAGTTTTGCATCAAGATATTTAATGGATTGGTCATGATGGAGTAGACCTAGGGATGTAGACAATTTTCAAACCCCATAAAAAGAATTGTGTTCTCATTATCTATTTCTTTTTATTCAATTTTTCCTATTCATAAGCAAAAATCCATTTAGTTATAAATAGTTTTTAATTTATGAGAAATCAAAAAACTATTAAAAACCCATTTTTAAAGAATGTTAATTATCAAATTATTTGAGATCATTATTTGATAATGCTAATAGATCAAGTACTAAGGCAAACTCGGAATCCATTATAAACCTACTTAGTTCACACAACCCTTATCGACCTCTAGACCTATAATCATCTACTTTTCTAAGGAAACTTATTACATAATGATGGCAAATACATTCTTTGTAATATCTTATATGAGTTCCTGTAAATCCCTACAATTATTTTCATCATGATTATGCAATTTAAAAAAATTGCAATATAAACTTTGTGGGATTTTTGCATACTATTGCAAGAGATGGCATTGCATTTTTGCATGCCCTACCACTCTATAGATTTCAAAAAACTCTATCTTGATCTTAGGACAATTGTTCTTTTGATGTCCTTCTTTTCCACACTCTATGTACCATAGACTTATCTTAGGCTTATCTGCTTCATGATATTATTCCATCCTCTTCATGAAGTCTTGAAATATATTTTTAATCTTAGAACCCACTATGAGAGCTTCCCCATAATCTTCAATTTTATCCACTTAAAGAGAATCAAATCTAGCATCTACCTTAATAACATATTGAGTCGTTACTATAGAAAACCTAATCTTGGAATGCAGTCCTTCAACAAACCACATAGATTTATATTTATCTTCTAAGGCAAACTCTACCTTATTCATAACATCTGAGATCTTGTGATAATAATCACAGACTGATTCTACTAACTTATGTCTAATTTCCTAGCAATATATCTATAGTATATAAACTCAAGTGATCTTCCATTCAGTGTCTCATTTAATTCACACTTCTTTATAACCTCATCTCACATGTTAGTAAGTATTGCTTAGGGTCTGTAGACCCATCATATGTCACCAAGTTTATAAATGCTCAAAAATCACCCATATTATAAACTATGTTGAGGGGATCTACTACACATGTATTACAATGGGAGGTTATGTTCTATGTAATTCTACCTATGCACTAAGAAGATTCACCTATGCATTGGTAGAGTTAGTCTATGTACTCTATGTTTTTATATTTCCTACTTTTCTTTGCTTGGTTTCAATGAACCCTATGGCCTTTAAAACCTTATAAATTGAGGTTTTTTAAATTTTAGTACCCCATAGATTCACTTGATCTAAAAATGGACCTTCTTAACTATTTTTTACTTGTCCTTATGGTTGAAAATCTTAATGAAAAATAATAAATTGGGATGTGGAGATGTATACTCTTCTATTGAATGATTCTTTCTTATGAATTCTTCTCTTTCCATGCTTGAACCTGCAATTAATTTATGACCTTATCATAATTATTTACTTAATAATATCATGTCCTTCTTCTATTAATACCCATTCTTGTATCTATGTACTACATATATCATCTAATTGATCTACCTCTACACTATTCTCATCTTCTTTTTCTCGCTCTTCATCACTTCTTTCTTTATATCAACATTCATCTTCATCTTTCATCTCATCACTTTTCATTCTTCATTCTTCATCTATTTCTTCTCATTAATCACTTCTTCCTACTCATTATTCAACTATTTTACCGTTACCCTTAAATCTACTCATAGCTACCTAGGTATTTTTGTATTTAATTCATCTATTATATTATCATAGATCATATTATGAATCCAGACTCTTCTTTTGGATATTCTTCCCTCATATCTCCATTCTAGATTTAGATTCAAGCCTTGTCTTCTCATATAATCATCATTCATTATCATGTTGCACACACCCCCATATGCCATAAGTGAATGCTCCATATTAGCTGGAGTAGTAACTATGGCCTTCTCCACAACCAACATCTTCACTAGGATAGGTAGTTGCTAAAAAAAATTTCCATCAAATTCATCTAATGAACAAATACTTCATAGCTTCAAAAGCCATGTATCTTCACACTACAAACTCAATTATATAACCATCTTCTATACTAGAAATTTAATGATCTATTGTTATTGTCTATTTAATTTCCAATCTATGTAATTGATCTATCTTTTCTTCACTCTAGATTATAGTTTCTTCCATCCTTGGTTTAAATTAATAATATTCTAACTATGATAACCAATTATCTAGAAATTCAATTAGTTTGCACCAGAATATTTCATAAATTTATCCATAAATATACTCTTGAATGATCTCTTAAACTATAATACCATTCCTTTTTTATTATTTTTTGGTGAAATTACATATCCTTTGGTCTAACCATGTGTTTCTATTCAAAATTGCTTTCTACATTCAAAGAAGAAATAAGAAACTGAAAGATGGTTAAGGCTAGAAGTACCTGATATAGTCGTGCGCACCGAAATCAGACGTTGAAAGATTCTCCTCTTTTGCTGTGGAGGAATGACACCTGCGAAGAAAAGGCTAAACACGGAAAAATGTTAATAAGAGATATGGTGGGTTGTCAAGCGAACGCCCGATCCCGGAAGTACAAAGACTCCCTAGAAGGATATCAACCCACTGATAAAAAAGAGCATAATATTGGATGAAAGTAGATGATACTGACAAAAATAAATGACAAAAATAAAAGACGTACCTGATATGTGGCACTGTTTTGCACAATCGCCGGCGTCGGTCTCTGTGGTGCCTGCGTCGGTTAAGGAAGGTGCCGACGTCGGTTAATGTGCCGTCGTCGGTCGGGGCAGTGACCGGCGTCGGTAGGGGCAGGTTCTGGGAAAAGGTTCGGGACAGGTTCTGAGAGAGTCGGGACAGGTTCAGGGAGAGTCTGGGGGGTTTGAACAGAGTCGGGATAGGTCTGAACAGTCGGGACAGGGTCTGATATGATCAGGGTAGGGTTTGATAAGGACAGGGATGAGGTTTAGACAGAGTCGAGACAGGGTTTGATAAGGACAGGGACGAGGTTGGGACGAGGTCGGAACAGAGGCCGGGGGTTTGAGGACAGAGGCAGGGATAACAGAACATAAATAATAACTAAGAAAAGAAAATGAAATAAACAGAATAAAGACTTACCTAGTAGAAGACCCGATGAAAGCCATGGTGTGCAGATTAGTTGATGTCGTAGTGTCGATGATTGCTCAGAGTTCGCAGGTTCGTGGAGGAATTCGCAGGTTGGTTACTCAGCGTTTGGTTGATCAGCGTTCAGGGATCTGGTTCGAATGGCTGGCGGAGGTTGATGAAGGCGGGGGACGGGGACGGTTCCAGAAATGGTTCGTCAACCGTTTCGGGAAACTGAATGGTAACTGATAACAGACAAGGGGAAGGTGACCGACGTCGGCAGGATTGCCGACGTCGGCCGATAGGTGACCGACGTCGGCGACATCGGTCGGGTAAAGACCGACGTCGGCAGATGCATAATGGGGATAGAGTCTACCTTTTGCTCTGTGCTCCTCTTTACATGCTGCCAGGGTCAATGCTGGTGAAACAAGTGATCGGCAAGGGTTCAATAGGCGAAGAAGAAAGAAGACGAGGAATGACCAGGGGAGTCGACACGATTTCGGTGTCTACATTTGCCCCTTTTTGTCTTGTTGGTTGTTCTGGACGAACTGCAAGACAAAAATAGGAGTGAGTGTCCTAGGCGAGGGATAGGGTTGATTTCGTCTTGTTGGTTGTTCGAATGAACTGCAAGACAAAAATAGGAAGCGAAATGCTCCGAGTAAGGATGAGGTATTCCCCCTCAAAGCAGGAGTCGAGGAAAGGGAACCGGGAATTGGGTGCTGATTTGATAAAGAGTGGATGAAAAAAGGGGTGAGGGTGAACGCTGCAAAAGTCGTGATTGCGCGTATACCACTACACGAGATGGTCAGGCCAAAGTGTCGCAGGTCAAGGGTCGAGGAGTGCCAAAATTGAAGTAACCGGGCCCCAGCATTTAGTCGTCTGCTGATCGGGTCACTCAATCTAAGCTGAAGCTCCAAATGGGTCGTCGCGTTCCAGGTATCCCGGGCTCAGGAAGTGCTCCTAAAAATGCGAAAAAGTCACAAGTATTGTGGATCAACCGGTGTGCGATCCTATACTTGTGAGGGTCTAAAAAGGTCTGCGCACAATTCTGCTAACCAGTCATGAGGTAGCATACATGCAAAAACAACCAAGGCAACAACGTCTTGGAAGTGGTCGAGGTCGGAGGAGATAGGCATGATCTCCAATGGTTGGTGGTCGATGGATGGATGAATGGACGAAAGGATGAGAGGATGCGGCCGAGCTAACCCCAGAAGACCCCATGTCAACTGAGTGCTGCCTACATAGCCCTGGTGATAGGGCCTCAGGCCGATGTAGTTCTCCCTAGAAGGGAGGAAGGGTCAAAGGGATGGTGAGGAAAAAAAAGATGTTGCAGCCTTTTCCAAATGGTGTATTCTGCAACATTGGTTGAGGGGTTTTTCATCCCTAGCAATATTCCATTTGCGTGATGGATGTATGCTAAAAATGAATTGAGGTCTATTTATGCTTCAGCAAGTATTGGTTTATGCTTAACACAAATTGGGGCGAGTCGATAGTTTCCATGTGTATTGGTGTCCATAGAAACTAGGGTGAATAGGTAAGGTCATGTTGATGGTCTGAAAAGAGAGTTGAGCTGAGTTGATCGACAAGGGATGAAGGTGGATGTGACCAAAGGGCAGAAGAAGATGAAAGGCAAATTGCTCTTTCATTGACAAGGACCAAAAATACGGCATAGATAGGGGTTATGAGAACCAAGAGCCCCATTTATGCGTGACGTCGTTGACCATAGTTATGTTAGAGCGGTAATCGAATCACTTAGACATTAAAGTGAGCTCGAAGTCCCTTGAGTAGGTAATAGGAGGAGGAAAGAGGGTAACCCATTTTAAGAGCAGAGATAACTTTGCCCCTTTGTATAGGAGACCCTGAGACAACCACAAGCCAAGTCCGTGACTCGTTTTTTTTTTTTTTTTTTTTGAGAGGCAGACTGATCGATGCGGGAAGCCTGCATAGAGATGTCATTTGCTTGGTGGTCAGGTTGCGAAGCTGATCAATGTGGGAAGCTTCTAAAATAAGTTGTTGTTTATTGCCAGAGTAGTCATAGCCATCCTTCGAGGGAGTGGTCTATATTTTTGTTTAATAATAAGGCTTTTGAATAGCTGTCCTTCGAGGGAGCAGTCTATTTATTACAGCAATGATATTACAGCTGTCCTTCGAGGGAGCAGTCTGTTTTTTTTTTTTTTTTTTTGATTTTGATATGGATATAGTGACCACGGATATGTTTTGACATCTTGATTCGTTTTGATAGAAATGTGAGTCATGGACAAGACTGTAGAAGGTCAAGGGCTCCCTTTTAGTAGGACAAAGTATCCATACATCATAAAAGGGTTATAGGAGTTGTTAAGAGGAATAGGGTTGAAAGGAAGTAGGATAAAGAGGACGGGGATTGCTCAAGGGATGAGCTCAAGTTAAGTTTCAAGTGGATGAATACTCGACTAGCAGTAGAACGGTCGCAGATGCAACGCATTAAGAGGCTCAGGTTCTGGGCGTCCATCAAGAGAAGACAGATGGTAAGTCCCTGATCCATACTTGTGCGTGATAATAAAGGGTCCAAGCCAATTAGGAGCAAACTTGCCTCGTTTACTTCGCTCCATATGGGTCACGTGTTGATTCTCTTTGAGGACGAGGTCTCCGATGTTGAAATCTCGTTCTCGCAGATTTTTGTCATAGGTGCGCTTGATGTGATGTTGATAGACATGGAGATGATTAAGGGCAGCAAGACGGTGTTCGTCAAGTAACTCAAGTTGAGCTAAGCGATCTTGACGAAAGTCATCATTGGAAAGGATATCATGTAGAGAAATGCGGAGAGACGGGATCTGTACTTCGAGAGGTAAAACAGCCTCTGTTCCGTACACAAGAGAAAAAGGGGTAGCACCCGTAGAGGTTCGGATGCTAGTGCGGTAAGCCCACAAAGCGAAGGGAATGTGAATGTGCCAATCCTTGCCTGTGTCACTGACCACTTTCATGAGAATTTTGGTGAGAATTTTGTTGGAAGCCTCGGCCTGCCCATTTTCTTGTGGGTAGTAAGGCGAAGAGAAACTGAGTTTGATGCCGAAGGAGTCGCATAGCTTTTGGACAGTTTTGTTTTTGAAGGACTTGCCGTTATCAGTGATGATTTTATGAGGGACACCGAAACGACAGATGGTGTGGGTGTTGATGAAGTCGACGATCTTGTCGGCTTTTGTGGAGATGAGAGGAATGGCTTCCACCCACTTGGTGAAATATTCAGTGGCTATGATGATGGATTGATGACGAAGAGACGAATGAGGGTTAATCTCACCGATGAGATCTAAACCCCACTGAGAGAAAGGCCAGAAATCCTGAGCAACTTGCAAGGCATGGCTAGGGAGATGAAGCAAGTTAGAGTGCTGCTGACACTTGATGCAACGCCGAACATAATCGCTACAGTCTTGATGAAGGGTAGGCCAATAATAGCCCAGACGAAGGATGCGCTTGGCAACCGAATTTCCACTGAAGTGCCCGCCACAAATCCCGTCGTGGACTTGCTGGATGGCGTGAGATGCTTCAGTGGAGGTGAGACAACGAAGAAGGAGGCCATTGAAGCCTCGCTTATAGAGAAGACCCCCTAGCATGGTATAGCGAGCAGTACGCTTGATAAAAGCTCGTCGTGCATTACTAGAGAGGTTGGGGGGAATGATAGAGAGAGATAAGAAGTCCACAAGTTGCTTATACCAAGCATCTTGTGGGCTAGGGTCTATAGTGTTGACATGATGAATGTGAGGAGAGATATATGAAGGCAACGGCACACGACGCACCGTGACAAAAAGTCTGGATGCAGATGAGGAAGATGGGATATGGGAAGCGAGAGAAGCCATAGTGTCAGCAAACTTGTTCGTGGATCGAGGAACAGTCTGCAAGAGAAAATGGTCGAAAGATGCAAGGAGAAGGTCAGCACGATTTTTGTACCTTTGCAAAATTTCATTTTTACAGAGGTATGAACCGTTGACCTGATTGACGATGAGCTGCGAGTCGCCGAAGATATTGATGGACTTGATGCTAAGAGAGAGAGCGGTCTGAAGTCCCAAAATTAAGGCCTCGTATTCGGCCATATTATTGGTACAATCAAAGTCGAGTTTAAAAGACAAAGGCATGGGCTCCCCTTCGAGTGGGATGAGAATGACCCCAGCACCTCCACCTAGTTGACATTTGGATCCGTCAAAGAACATAGTCATCTGATAGGTGGTGTCGTCAGAGGAAAGCGCACCGATAGACTCATCAGGGAATTCACACTGCGAAGGTTGAATGTCAGGAAGAGGGGCATCGGCTAGTTGATCAGCGATGGTTTGCCCTTTGATAGATTTCTACTGGATGAATTCGAGATCGAACTCAGCAAGCAGCATGAGCCACCGAGCCATACGTTGATTCTGATATGGCTTAGAGTGCATATACTTGAGAGGGTCGGTGTGGGTGATGACAAAGGTTTTATGACTGAGAAGATAGTGGCGAAGCTTAGTAGCAGCAAAGACTAACGCCAAACAGAGTTTCTCGATATGGGTATACCGAGTTTCATAGTCAACCAGTGTTCGGCTGATATAATAAACGGCTTGCTCGCGGTGATGCTCGTCTCGGTGCGCGATCATGGCACCTAACGAATGGTGAGTGGCTGAGATATAAAGGTAGAAAGGTTGGTCGTCTCTAGGTGGAATGAGAACTGGTGGAGAGACCAGATAGCGTTTTAAGGCTTTAAAAGCCTC
The DNA here is from genome assembly GCA_037957365.1 of Torreya grandis. NCBI lineage: Eukaryota > Viridiplantae > Streptophyta > Pinopsida > Cupressales > Taxaceae > Torreya > Torreya grandis. The sequence continues at coordinate 3,002,505 of JARHVA010000982.1, read as the reverse complement.
TTGACAGTCCTTATCCCATGTAAAAATGACATCCTTCTTAAGGAGATGATGAAAAGGTTGCCAGCGGTCAGAAAGCTGCGAGATGAAGCGACGAATGGACTGGAGCTTGCCTTGCAAACTGCGAAGCTGCTTGAGATTGGTCGGGGGAGGCATTTTGAGGATAGCGCGAATCTTGGCGGGATCTATCTCGATGCCACGGAAGGAAACAATGAAGCCGAGAAGCTTGCCAGAGAGGACCCCAAAGACACATTTCTTGGGGTTAAGACGGACATTGTACTGAAGAAGACGAGAAAAGATGATGTTGAGAATGGTCAGATGGTCACGGCGAAATTTGGATTTGCCGAGAAGGTCATCCACATAGTCCTCCATGATTTTGTGGAGGAGATCGTGGAAAATGTAAGTCATGGCACGCTGATAAGTGGCGCCTGCGTTCTTCAAGCCGAAAGGCATGACTCGATAGCAAAAGGTCCCCCATGGGGTGATGAAATTAGTCTTGTGCTGATCTTCCGGAGCAATCAGAATTTGATTGTATCCTGAAAACCCGTCCATAAGAGATAGCATCTCATGGCCGGCCGTAAGATCAACGAGCTGGTCAATGTTAGGAAGAGGAAAGTCATCTTTAGGACAGGCTAGATTAAGGTCATGATAGTCTGTGCAGATCCGAATCCCCCCAGTTGCCTTGGTGACTGGGACGATGTTAGAGACCCACTGTGGATAATCGATAGGCTGGATGAAGGAGACAGAAAGGAGCCGCTGAAGCTCCTCCTTGACAAGGAGGGCAACGCGAGGATGCATCTTCCGAAGCTTCTGCCTGACAGGCTTAGCCTCTGGTTTGGTGACAATGTTATGGGTAACGATGGAGGGGTCGATGCCAGGCATATCACTGTAAGTCCAGGCAAAGGCCTTGCTATGGTCGGAGAGGAACTGGGTATAGTCAAGCTGCTCCTGAGCGTCTAAAGATTGGCCGATCTTTAAGACATGAGGAACATCAGAAGAAGGAAGGTTGATGTCAATGGTTGATTCATTTAACATAACCTGGGTCTCAGAAGGAAGGGAGCGCTGGATGAAAGAATCATCAGCGCCCATGTAGGAAAGAATGGCATCATCGTCAACGCAGTGAACAGTGTGAATGGTTGCCGACTCATCTTCGATCATGGTGGGAAGAATGAGAGGGAGAGACTTGGATACCCCATTGAGCTGATAAGTCAAGGGGTCCAGGCGGATGGTGTTTATGGAAAAAAAAACTAGGAGGAATGGAAACCACTGACTCCGTAGGTGAAGGTGGCGAAATAGGCGAATGTGGAGGAGATTGGTCGAGGATTGGTTCAGGATAAAGGTCTACAGGGTCTTGAGTGGGGTCGTGATATCCCAGACCATACCGTTTCTTAGCGTCGTCATCGTTGAGCGATTGGATAGGCTGATGGGAGCCCTGCTCATAGCGTCCGAAACCAAAACCCTTCCATGCACACCTGTAAAGGTAAGTATGTGCAAAGGTGGGGTTGCCAAGAAATGAAAAATCTGATGTGAAAGGTTGGGGTGAAGAAAGAGGATTACCGTCAGTAGGAGCTTGATTAAGCCCTCCATAGACGAGGTTGGTGCGGAGGTGAGGGGGACCATAAGGTATGATCATCCCAATCTGATGGTCGTAGCTGGGGCTGTGATGAAGGCGTCCATACTCTTGTGGAGTTTGGAACATGTCTAAAGCCAGCAAGCGATACTCTCCCAATGAAAGTCTTTGGAAGATGTCTTCCATGGGGTCTGTGGTCGTCGCTTGAAGGGGAGGTGTAAGGGCGACCGCCTGTTGCGAACTGGTTGAAGCTTCCGTGGATGGAGGCGGTGCCGAGGTTGACGGCTTGATAGGAATGAGGACATCATTTGGACGGTAAGTGGTATTGCATGTTTTGAAAGGTGAAGGGTCAGCGGGAATGGTGTGGACTTGTCCGTCATGCTCAAACTTCACACAACGGTGCAGGGTGGAGGGGACACAGGCCATGGCGCGGATCCAGGGTCGGCCCAGCAAGATGTTGTATTGGAACTCTCCTTCGATGATGTAGAAGAGCTCCGGGACTGTGCGTGGACCAACGCGGATATGAAGGATGACGGTGCCAATGGTCGTGGCAGTAGTGTCGTTGAAAGAGCGCAAGATCGCGTCAGTTTTGGAGACGCAATTCTTGGGAAGAGCCAACTGATCAAAGGCATGAGTGGAGATGATGTTGATGCTAGCGCCCCCGTCGATCATAACGCGTTTAATGCGTGTCCAATCGATGTAGGCAGTGATGAAGAGGGCGGCGTCCTGATCTTCCGTGTTGGATGTAGGAATTTCAGAATCGCTGAATGTTATGGAGGCAACAGGGGCTAAGGAGTGGACAAGGGCAGCAAGTGGCTGGGGATCCTCAGGTTGGACCTCCGCTGCCTGTAGGGCTTGGATGAGGGCCTGACGATGTTGAGGTGAGGTTTGGACTAGATCGTAGAGGGACATCTTCACAGGCGTCTGGTGAAGCTGTTTTAACATGGAGTCGTGGATTGGTCCGGAAGAGGAAGAAGAAGAAGAAGAGGGTTGAGGCGCGCCAAGGATAGAAATCTTAGGCTTAGGCAGTTGAGGTGGATTGACAAAAGGGTAGGTCCAAGGAATGGCGGCTTTTTCTTTTGCCTTATCCTTTTGTGACCTAGTGGTGATGTGAATGGCATTGATTTCAAAGATGGGAGGTGAAGATGATGAAGGGGTTGTAACCGGTTGATGAGATGTGGATGGGTTTGAAGAGGTTGAAGGGTTGTGAGAAGGAGTCGGGGGGCGGTCGAAAGTGTCCTCAAAGAGAAGAGTGTCTTTCTCCAGATAACGGCGAATGACAGCCTTGAGGGCACAGCAAGTCTCAGTGTCATGTCCTGGTGTACGATGATATAAACAAATCTTCGTGTCGTCGAACCAGGAAGGTTTAGACCCGAGAGGTTGAAAGGGCTTGATGGGTGGAAGAGTTATGCTAGAGGTTTGCAAAAGTCGTTGCAAGATCAAAGAGTATGAGCCCACTAAAGGGTCCATGCTCATCGATGTATGCGATGTCGGTGACTTTTGCTTGGGCGAAATGGGAGGAGGTTTTCGTACCACCTTCTGGGTTGATGGTGCGATGACAGGCGGAGACGGTACACTCTTCGTGAGAGGTATCGCCCTTTTGGGAGAGGGTAGGCTAGTGGTAGGTAAAGGAAGCAAAGGAGGCAACCGGTTTTGGTTAGAGATTGAAGCGGGAAGGATTCTGATTAAGGTTGAAGGATGCGGGCCCAAAATGGAGGGCAATGGTGACGGAAGAGGAGGCGTTTGCCTCTATGGTTTGGCAGTCTTTTGAGATTTGGGTTGAAGACTACTATTAGTTGAAGTTTGGGTTAAGTCCACCTTCACTTGTGGATGAGTGAGGTTGGAGACGGGGCGAACGCCAAGTGATTTGATAGGTTTAGGTGGAGTAGATGAGGGTTTTGGCTTTGATGAAGTTGATGAAGATGTAGACGGTTTGGAAATGGAGATCGAATTTTTGTTGATAGTCTTAGGAGGTTCCGTCATGGGTGGATTAGCGGTATGAGATGAGAGGGCCCAGGCTTGTTGAAGAGCTGTGAGACGGTCCCACAATCCCTGATGTTCCACTTTCCTAGAAGGGAGAAGTTCGAGTCTCTCCACTAGTCGGGAAAATGGCTGAGAAGATGCGGGATGAGGTTTAGGCTCTTGAGAAGATGCCAATGGTTGTGAGACTGAAGGTAAGATGGATGTAATAGTCTCGGGCTCAAAGCATGGTGAAGTTGTGACAGGTTCATGTTTGGTTGGAGATGAAGGAGAGAGAGGTTCTTCTCTGGGTGGAGAAGAAACTGGTGAATGAAGCTCCTCAAGCGGGTAAAGGGCAGGAATGATAGTGCCCTCCACTTGTGGCCGAGGAGTAGGAAAGGTTGGGTCCTCCATGGGCAGCAAGAAGGAAGATGGTGAAACTGGCGGTGCTGGTAAGGTCGAGGCATCCTCCAAAATGAGAGAAGTTGAGGGAGAGCTAACCGGAGAAAGAGGTTCGTCCACATGTGATGGACTGATGGATGAACTCACCTCTTGGGGTTGGTTAGAAATGAGGGGCAAGACCGTATTGACTGTCCGAATATTATGTTCATGGGTATTGTCAGTCAAGGTTTGGACGTTGTTTTGGGTTGGTGGATGATTAGGGAATGGTTGTTTGAAGATATCGATACCCTGATTAGGAGGGGCGTTAGGATTGTCGAGGATGAGGTCACCCTTTTCCAACATGTCTTGAACTATGTTTTTAAGGGTTTTACAGTTGCCCGTGTCATGACCTTTAACACGGTGGTAGTGGCAGAAGTCATTCTCCCTATACCACGCAGGGATGGCGCGTGAGGGATCAAATTGTGGTGGAGGTCGGATCTGAGGGAGATTGATGGCCCCTTGTTTGACGAGTTTTTCCAGCACAGACGCGTATGATTCTCCAAGTGGAGTAAACTGTCGCTGTATGTATCTCTGCTGAAATTGACGAGTGGCGCTCATGGACGTGGATGGTTCAGATTGATTAGTTGAAGGCGAAGAAGAGGAAGATCTAACAACCACAGCATTTGCTGAAGCTTTAGATTTAGGATTAGACGAGGAGGGCTTAGAAGAAGGGTCATTGGTTTTGGAGTTGGGATTCTTACTCCGCAACTTGACTTTATTCTCCTCAACGGCACGTAACTCAAGTTTACGAGCCATCGTGAAGGCTTCGTCAAAAGTGCGGAAGGTTTGAACCCTCAAGGTAGAAGAAATATGTTTAGCACAGGCTTGAGAGAAAAGTTCAATAAGCTCAGGCTGAGGTAAAGAAAATGAAAGTTGATTGATAAGGCTCCTCCACCGAGCGACGAAATCAGCAATAGATTCATCCTCGAACTGGCGAATAGAATAGAGGTCTGTGATAGAGACCTTCTTGGTGATATTGATGGAGAAATGATCGAGGAAGAGCTAGGCCAGCTGAGTGAACGTGAGGATGGAATAGCTAGGAAGAGAGCTGTACCAGTCAAGTGCAGCACCCGAGAGAGACATGGGAAACGTGCGTAAAAGCAATGCATCGTCGTGGGCGATAAGGTAACAGGCATGTCTGAATGCCCGTAAATGTTGTTGTGGGTCTTCCTTACTCTGGAAACGAGAAAACTTAGGAAGTTCCCACTGGCTGGGATATGGTCTGATGGGGACAGAAGGATGGATGGGCTCGTTACAGATTTGTTCGTGCGAGAGAATGTTGCGTGAGCCGGTAATGGAGGTCTCTAGGTTGGACATTTTATCCATCAGCATCTTGATAATATCTACTGACGGATTGACGGGTGGAGCACCTCTTAGATTGTGAGGTGCTTGAAAGAGGCTGGAAGAGGTGTACGACGTAGTCGGTTGTACCAATAAGGGCGCAACGTACGGATGACTAGTCGTAGGGACGGAAGAAGTGACTAAGGATGATTAGATGGAAGGCATGGCTAGGTTTGATGTTGTCATGGGAGGTTGGTTAGGGGTAACATGGGCTAACGGATGGGTAGCCACCCTAGTGTTGATAGGAGTAAGAGTGGGCGGAATAGAGACGACCAGGTTTTGAAAGGGGGTAGAAAGTGGTTGAGTGGACTGAGATTGATTGGGGGCCGAAACCCCGGTGAAAGTGGGCCCAATGATGGAAGGAGAGGCCACACTTGGATGGTTGGTGAAAGGTTGGTCAGTGGTTGAGGCAACAGCCTGGGTGTCTAAGGGTTGGACTACAGACGTTGTTGATACGACCGCAGTTGTGAGGAGAGAAGTCGGCATTCCATAAATTGGATTGCCAAAGGGGTCTCGCGTTTGGCTATTCGCGAGATAGTGTTGCAGGGCTTTGGTGTTGAGGTCCAAGAATCGTGCGAAGTCTTGGTCCCCTTCTGGAATAATAGGCGTTTGGGACGGAGATGGTCTGGTAGGAGTTCTTTCGGTTTCCGGGTTGAACTCCATTGTAGGGTTGGTTGTAGGTGGGGTAGATGGAAGAGGATGATGCCTCGCGTGATCGACTAGAGCCTTGGCTTGGCTACGAGTCAGAACCATTCAAGACAAGGAAGAACGTCCTCACAAGCCCAAACAAGCAGATAAGAACCAAAAAGATGAAGACACAAACAGATCCTAGAACCCTAGAAGTAAATTATTAGGATTATAGTGGCTTATGCCTTAGAATGTGTGTGTAGAGGAAGATTGGCTGAAAAATGGGTCCTAGAAGAAGCAGTCTATGGATGGTTTCGGGTTTTGTTATGGTGCTCAAGATATCTGTGTTAGCTTCCGTACAGGCCTGGTGCTAAGGAGCAAGCTCCCCTCACTTCACGATTCCAGTGGTTAGCTAGTTTCGCTTAGCCAAAATATACTTCCACTAGAGTTTATCCTCTGCCAGAGAACGGAGTGGGCTTCCCCCTTGGTGATGAAATCCAAGTAGGGTCACCAGGACGGGTAAGGTATCCGCTGGGGGATGAAATCCCAGTCGGGCCTTGTCTCAGGTAAGTTTTATGTTTGTTTTGTGCAGGTGGTTTGGTCGTGTAACATCAAGTGACTAGATTAATTCAATATGCGGTTTAATTACTATGTGTGGTCTAAAAGATGCAGGCAAACAGAAATGAATGCAAAGTGTTTTAATGTCCAAGTCGAAATGTTTGTTCGTATGAAGACGAATGGAGAAAGAGTCGAAGAATATGAGTTTTAGCTAGTCTAGAAATGCAAGAAAGAAAGAAGTGTTCGTTTTAGTTCTGCTTATGATGTTGTTTAAGAAGAGACGAAAAGGAGGCGAAAAGGAAGAAACCTAATGCACCTAAATGAACGGAAGAAAGAAAGAACCCAAGGAGGACCTAGGGTCCCACCGGGCGTGCCAGAATGTTTCTATTCAAAATTGCTTTCTACATTCAAAGAAGAAATAAGAAACTGAAAGATGGTTAAGGCTAGAAGTACCTGATATAGTCGTGCGCACCGAAATCAGACGTTGAAAGATTCTCCTCTTTTGCTGTGGAGGAATGACACCTGCGAAGAAAAGGCTAAACACGGAAAAACGTTAATAAGAGATATGGTGGGTTATCAGGCGAACGCCCGATCCCGGAAGTACGAAGACTCCCTAGAAGGATATCAACCCACTGATAAAAAAGAGCATAATATTGGACGAAAGTAGATGATAATGACAGAAATAAAAGACGTACCTGATATGCGGCACTGTTCTGCACAGTCGCCGGCATCGGTCTCTGTGGTGCCGGCATCGGTTAAGGAAGGTGCCGACGTCGGTTAATGTGCCGTCGTCGGTCGGGGCAGTGACCGGCATCGGTAGGGGCAGGTTCTGGGAAAAGGTTCGGGACAGGTTCTGAGAGAGTCGGGACAGGTTCAGGGAGAGTCTGGGGGGTTTGAACAGAGTCGGGATAGGTCTGAACAGTCGGGATAGGGTCTGATATGATCAGGGTAGGGTTTGATAAGGACAGGGACGAGGTTTAGACAGAGTCGAGACAGGGTTTGATAAGGACAGGGACGAGGTTGGGACGAGGTCAGAATAGAGGCTGGGGGTTTGAGGACAGAGGCAGGGATAACAGAACATAAATAATAACTAAGAAAAGAAAATGAAATAAACAGAATAAAGACTTACCTGGTAGAAGACCCGATGAAAGCCATGGTGTGCAGATTAGTTGATGTCGTAGTGTCGATGATTGCTCGGAGTTCGCAGGTTCGTGGAGGAATTCGCAGGTTGGTTACTCAGCGTTCGGTTGATCAGCGTTCGGGGATCTGGTTCGAATGGCTGGCGGAGGTTGATGAAGGCGGGGGACGGGGACGGTTCCAGAAACGGTTCGTCAACCATTTCGGGAAACCGAATGGTAACTGATAACGGACAAGGGGAAGGTGACCGACGTCGGCAGGATTGCCGACGTCGGCCGATAGGTGACCGATGTCGGCAACATCGGTCGAGTAAAGACCGACGTCGGCAGATGCATAATGGGGATAGAGTCTACCTTTTGCTCTGTGCTCCTCTTTACATGCTGCCAGGGTCAATGCTGGTGAAACAAGTGATCGACAAGGGTTCAATAGGCGAAGAAGAAAGAAGACGAGGAATGACCAGGGGAGTCGACACGATTTCGGTGTCTACACCATGTCTCAATATCTCTCTACTCTGGTAACCATCTTAGCATAGGTTCTTCCAAAAAGAGAATCCACACTCATTGTAACATTGTTAGAAGAGGTTCCTAAAGCATTATAATATGTTAATCATGAGGATAGATGTGAGATACTTCATGTGAATAGAATATTTATCATAAAATATAGGAAGGGGATGATAGAAACACAAGATGCATTAATTATTCCATGTTATTGAACCAATTAAGAGTAACTGGTATTGTATAAATTAAAATAATGTATTCAAAATAGTTTAGGTAGAAAGTAACCAAGACATTACAAATGAGAATGTATAAAAAGAACTTAAAAATAAATCATACATCTAAACATAACTAGATAATATGCATTAATCTTGTCTAAAGGTAAAACCCCTTCTTATAAATAAAAGTATATATACACATTTCCAATCTATCATTGTTCATCATCTTCTCGTACTTGGTGCTAAAAGTGGATTATTTTCATATTATAGTCTATTATAGGTTGTGAAGATAAGATAAAATAGGCTATACAATGACAAAATCAGTGCATAACACACTAATATCAAATAAATACCTTACACAATTTTACATTCCATGTTCTTCTACCAACAAACTTGTATCCCACCAAAATAAATGATTGGAACTCCTAAATAAAATTTATTATTATTTTAAAATGGAGAGAAAGGATAAAATTTAGTACCCTAATGATGTAGAATAATCATCTACAACATGATAAGAGGAAGATGAGGTGTGTTTATCCATAAGCTACCAAGTGAAGCTCTCTTTGGGAAGGGTTTTTTTGGCATAATTTGAGCTTATGAACATTGAATAGTAGGTAGAAGCATATAGGATCAATGATATACAATTTAATATATTTATTCTCAGAGAATTCCTCTATTTCATAGGGCCTAAACCATCTAGTTCTTAGCTTGCTCTTATGGTCTTTATATTTAGAACCAAAAAGTAAGGCCCAATATCCTAGCTAAAACTCTCTTGGTTTTATATACTTATCATGACATATAATCCTTTGTTGATGCATAAATTTAGTATAATGTAGTGTTTCCTTTTAGATTTCATCTAAGTCATTCATATGTATGACTCTATCTTTATATGATTTTGACAAATCTAGGCCAATTTCTAATGTTTTCCTCAAGGTTTTATGTTTAAATTCAATGCAAAACACACACTTCCTTCCATATACCAATTCATATGGAGTGAGAAAAAATTTCATCTTCCATGTGATTTGGTATGCCTAAACTACTTCATGAATATCAGATTTCTAATCTTTATGATGCATAGTTATTGTTTTGTTGAAGATGTTCTCTAAATCCCTATTGGTGACCTCTACCTATCCATTATATTGAGGATGGTAGGGGTGAATTTATTTTACCTAATTTCATATTCCTTGATAAGGTTAGTTTTGAGATTAGATGTAAATTGAATCCCTTGGTATGTAACAATTTATCATGATACCTTATATCAGGTGAAAATTTCCTCATATAAAAATTCAGCCACCTTCTCATCTCTTACAAGAGTTAAGGTTTTCCCCTCAACCCATTTAGTGATATAATCTATGAAAAATAATATGTACTCCTTATTGTTGGATTTGTAATATATGGGATCAACAAAATCAAGTCCCCACTTATCCAATGGTTCCAAAACCAATTAATATTGTAATGGAAATTCATCTAAACATGTGAGTTTCCCATATGTTAGCATTGATCACATTGATAGGTGTATTTTAAGGAGTCCTTTTGTAGAGTAGGCTATTAGTATCTAGTATTTAAAATATTAATGGTAGTATTTTATTTTTATCAAAATGACCCCCACATGGTTTATCATGACATGCTCAAAAGATGCCAATAATCTCATCTTCTTGGATACATTGACACATAACTAAATTAGGTCATGTGACAAATAGGTACCCAAAGATCCATGACTATGGACCAATTTTTTTGATTAAATTCTAATTTTCTTTATGATAAAAATATTGTGGCAGTAATATTTCATCTAAATAGTTAGCCATATATGCATACCAAGGATTATTAGTGGTTAATGTAAAAAGGTGTTCATTAGTAAAAGAGTCATCTACTACATGACTTTTCTCATTGGATTACAATCAAGATAAGAAATATTCAACTACATTATCCTTTATTGGTCTATCAACAATGGTTATATCAAATTATTTCAAAAAAATCAACCATCTAATTTATTGTTAGTTACTGTAGGCTTATTCATTAAATACATGATTGCTAAATCATTATTATGGATGAAGACTTGATACCTAATAATGTATTGTCTAACTTGTTAATATAATGGACTAAAAATAATAATTCCTTTTCCTTGACCATATAGTTGAGTTCAACTCTTGAAGGTTTTTATTGATAAAATAAATAACATAACTTAAGGACTACTCTTTCTAGCCAAAGATAACTCCTAGTGTACAATTAGAAGTGTTTGTATGGATATGAAAGGGCTATGTCTAGTCAGGACCTCTTAACAAAATAATTATTATTAGTAAATTCTTAATCTCTTGGAATTCTTCCTGACATGTAGTAGTCCAAAAAACATCATCTTTAGAAATTAAAATAATTAAAGGTGTTGGAATTTTGATGAATTCCTTGATAAATCTACGATAATAACTAGCATATCCTAGGAAAATTCTAACATATTTTTTCTTCTTTAAAATTTTTAAGTCTTTGATTATACTTATCTTGGTAGGATATACCTTAATACCTTTAGGTGAGATGTGGTGTCCCAACACAATACCTTATTTAATTATCATGGACCACTTGTTATGACTTAGGTACAATTGATGGTCTTAACAAAATTGAAATAATTTATCAAGGATTTGAAGGGCTTTGTCATAGTTTTCTCCATAAACAGTGAAATCATCCATATATATTTCCATATAGTCATGGGAGATATCAAAAAAATGTGCTCAAGATAACTCATTAGAAGGTGGTTAGATCATTACATAAATTGAATGAAAGCACTGCATATGCATAAGTACCTTAAGGACATGTGAAGGTAGTCTTGTATTGGTGCTCAGGTATTATTTTGATATAGTTATAGCCATTAAATTCATCAAAAAATGAGAAATATTTTTTTCCTACCAATGTGTCAAGGACTTGGTCAATAAAAGGAAGGGGAAAATGATCCTTCCTTATAGTTGCATTCAATTACATATAATATAAAAATATATGCCATTTACCCCATTTTTAAGTACAATCACAAGGGGTGAAACCCATTGATTGTCATAAATAGGATAGATGAACCTTGCATCTAATAGTTTTTGCAACTCAATTTTGACTATATATTTAAAAATAAGGTTCATCCTATATTGTAGGTGGTGAATGGGTTCACATTCCTATTCGATGTAGATGTGATGGGTACATAAATCCATAGGAATACCTTTCATACCATGATAATCCCAAACAAAATCTATCATATGATTTTGGATCATAGTGATTAACTTGGTTTATTTTTGGAGTGTCAACTTGTTATTGATATTGAGGGGATTTATTGGAAGGATTTCCATTTACTTATGGATATCATGGATTCAATATTACCTATCAATGGGGAATAATTATGATATTATGGCAATAGTTGATTGAAGGTTATAATGTATTTTACAATTTTAGAGGGACCAATCTTAGAGAATATATTTTTAATAGGTCCTTCTATACATTGTAAGAGATTATTTGTTTTAGGGTCCTCTTGACAAGTGTTTTGTAAAGCATGAGAAAGGAGTGTGTCTTCCTCTTTATCTTTTATGGATGTACTATGGTCAAGTATGCATAAAGTATGTAAATAAATGTGTTACTAATCTACTTCTTCTAACCAAGGAGGTTGATCTTATTCATATAAAATTCTGGTTGGTGGATATAACACTAATTTAAATAAAATAATTCCTAACTTGTATCCAATGAAAGCATCTAGTGTGGCTATCATAACCTTCATAGGATAATTGGGTAGCCTCCTAGATTATTTTCTGGTTGAATAATGATGAAATCTACTAGATATTCCCATGAATCCATAGTGATGACTAGATCTTTAATAATCCCCTTAGGTTTGACAATTGATCCATCTACCATTTGTAAGGTAATAGGTGTTGGGTGATGTTTTTTGAATCCAAGTTTGTGCATGGTTTACATAGTCATAATATTTATGGTTGCCCTTAAATCAATCAATGTATTTGGTAAAAGTTGGCCATTAATGTTGACATTGACATAGGACTACCTAGATCATAGTTCTTGGGTAGAACTATATTGCCCAACATGATGTCTATAAGTTGTCTAACTACTTGGATAGTTTTGAGATATTTATTTTCATGGATAAGTTTCTTTAAGCACAATTCATAGATAAATTTTGTATACATGGGCATATCTTTGATGGCTTGAAATAGTGTAATATTGATACAAATTTTTCAATTGTTCTAGGATATCAAATTTAGGTTCTTGGTTAAGAAATTGGATATTTAACCTCTAAATAAAGGAGGGTTGGTAGGTCCTTCTTGTGTTGCAGTGTAACTTGGTTCAAGAGTAACAGTAAGTTCATGGTATTATGGATTAGTATGGTTTGTTGTAATCTCATCAGGAGATTTTGTGATCATGGGTGAGGTGGGTTGTAGTATAATATGTCCTGAATGAAGGTGTACTTCATTGATATCTAAGGTGTAATATTGATATTTCATTATTTCAATGGTTTGTGTTAGCTAAACCAACTTATTTATGAGGTTAGGCATAGGTTGTCTGGGTAGCTTGGTTATCTAGGAGGTGGTTGGCTACTTGGCATTAAAGCAAGTTGTGGTTGTTGATATGGGAAACCAACACTTTAATTGAACCAAGGTTGGATATTTATCCATGATTATTGGCATGGATTGGAAGGATAAGACAACTAGTTGTTTTGGTTTTGGGGCTATCAAGACTAGTTTTAAGGATGTTGATAATTATTTTGGGTAGGCTATGATTGCCAATTTTTGAGTGGTTGCTAACTACTTGAGTTTAACTTATTTTATTGAGACTTTCCCATGAATTAGGTCCATTCTAATTAGCTTAAAATTAAGAATTTTCCAAAATATAATTAGATGGGATACCTTGATTGAATGGCCTAGGCAGCCATTGTATGCATTGGGACACATGAAAAAATTGATCTCTAAATCCACCAATTGTATGTAATTTTATTGTCTCAAGATCCTTATCCATTATGGTAGCCACATTTACTTGAATAACCTAAAATTTTGTCTTTTTGATTTTCTTAGTAGTCTCAAAAATAAATTGTCAAATCTTTCTCAATTTAATCTTGATTCTTCCTTGTGTGAAATGTATCTATTTGAGTATCCATATAGTTAATGATGTCTTGCTTCATATCCTACAACAAATTGCTTACCTCAAATTTTGAGAGTCCATATATAGATAATGAACGAAGTATCTTGATACTATAATTTTTGTTCATTATTGATCGTGAGTAATTTTTACATAGAAGTACTAAATTATTAAAGGATAATGTTGAAACATCTCCTCCAATCATTAATTTTAATGCTTCTAAATAATATTCTCTAACTCCTTTCAAAAATATCAAATTGATTGATTATTTATCCATTGTAGTCTACTTGGATTTTTATAGGTTAAACATGAACCTTTACATGTAATCCTCTAGTGATTCATATTCTTCATGTGTGATCTTGAAGATGTCATCCATCCTATAGTTTCTTCCTCGATAATAGTTATGTTATTTGGATAGAAATTTCTTCATTTATTCCCAAGTATAAATTCCATCCTTACCTAGTCCCATTAACCATATAAGAGCTTCATAGTTGACTGTTTCTAGAAATAACTTTAGATTTTGAGCATCTTCATTATAATCATAAATGCAACATAATATATCAAACTCAAAGAGGAATGTATCTAGGTCTTCACTTGCCTTTCCCCTAAAATTAGAGGGAGAAAATGAGGGATATAATTCCTAAGTGCATTTTCCCTAGGGTCTGGATGGAGAATTTGAAATTTACAGACTCGTTGGTAGTATTCTCTTAGTGATGGTCCTCCATGAATACTCTTTCTATATGTAAAACAAAATCTTCTACCACCCACTCTTTGAATTCATTGTCAATCTCTGTACTCCCTGGTGTGTAGTAAATAAAGGTTTTGTATTTTTATAGGGGGATAGAATTTATCCTATACAAAGGTTAAGGAGTGGATTTTGTTGATGATTTAGCCTATTTTATAGTAAATAGATTATCTAATTCAATATATTATGTAGGCTTGGTGTCCTTTCTAGGATCTAGAAGGGTTTTTAATGATTTATTGGAAATAAGTTTGGGTGAGGATGGAGGGAACTAAATGTTAGATTATTAAGTGTGATGTGACAAATTATGAATTCTTAAATATGGTATAGAGGGGTCTTTATTAGGTGTATAAACCTCTTCCTCTTCTAAATTACCAACTTGTGTTATTGGTCCAGCCAATAATTCTTATTTTTCTAGTACTTCTATTGATAATTGTAGATGATCTCTATGACTTTCCTCATATTTCTCAATTTTTATAGATTGTATTTATGTTCCTACAATAGAGGTTTATTTTCTAGGTGATAATCTACCTGATGATCCTATTTTCTCTACATGTAAATCAACCACTCACTTTTTTATATTTTACTTGACCTTCCCTACATAAGGTTGGTATATATATATATATATATATATATATATTATTACCTATATATATATATATATATATATATATATATATATATATATATATATATATCTATTTATGTTCCTACAATAGAGGTTTATTTCATAGGTAATAATCTACCTGATGATCCTATTTTCTCTACATGTAAATCAACCACTCTCTTTTTTATATTTTTCTTGACCTTCCCTACATAATTTTTATGTGTGTGTGTGTGTGTGTCTATATATATATATATATATATATATATATATATATATATATATATGTGTGTGTGTGTGTGTGTGTGTGTGTGTGTGTGTGTGTGTGTGTGTAAACACACACTACTAATTTAACCTTACATAAATCAAAAAAATTATCTATAAAGAAAGAAATATTAAGTTAGAAAGTAGTGAATTTTAAAGATAGAAAGTAGTAAATGTTTAATCTAGGAATGCAGCAAACAACAAAATAATCTTGGAAATTTTAAGTGTGTGACACCTTCCATAGAAATGGTTCCAAAATTATGAGTTTTATTTTACCACCAATTAATCTTGGAAACCTTGAACAGCCTCACCTATTATCATAGGGTGAAACAACCACTTGGTTCATAAAACTACTTCATTAATTGTCAACTAAGGGGTGTTTTGGCTTGATAAGATGCAATCACTATATGTGCACACTTCACTCACTTTTTGTCTTTATCAATTTTATACATGCACACTTACATAAAATAAATTTTATAAATGTAAATTACTTAAAAATAAATCACACTTTCAGGAAATAAATAAACAAAATTGAATATAGTTAAAGGTTGTGGAAGTTTCATTAAGAAATTAACATGTATTCAAAATACTGAGATCATATGTGATACTCAAATAACATATACAAAATTAAACAATGAAAATGAATACTTAAAAATTGAATATACTTAGTTACTCTAATGAGTTGGTATCTTCCCTACAAGTCCTCTTGAGGGGGCCCTCCCTATTTGGTCTTGAGATCTAATCCTATCCTTGAAATTAAAATGTGTTTAATATAAAGTGCTGAATTTATTCATATCCTATAACAATTAAAGATTTATACAATAAGATTACAATGGATAAAATTATATTTCTTGATCACACTTAGATTATCTATCTTCTTCTATATTATCTACTCCCCTTATCCTACATCTCTATTATAATATATATAGAAGAGGCTATGGTTATTTAACAACAAGAAACTACAACTTGAGAATGTTCATATTATGGAGAATGTAACCAATAATGGATAAAATACAAAAATAGGGGTGATATTGTTGGAAATTTGGAAGGAGATAAATGTGCTCTAGTATGAATGCTTGATATTCTAACTCCTCCTCAGCATGTATGCCTATATAGGGCCATGCATGCTTGTTCTCTAATATTTTCCATTATACCAAAATCAACAAAAGGCTAGTCATTACAACTACTAAATGCATAGGCAAGTTGTAGGAAGTTATTTATGTTTGTTATGATAGTTCCTAGTGGTTGTATTTTGATAACCTATTGGTTATAGGCCATAAATTCCATGTATGTAATATGGTTTTATGGATATGAATATCCATACTTCATCTCATTTCTATAGGACACAACCTTCTAATTGTGCTACATGTAGGTCATGTCACTCAAGTTACTCAACACTTAATATGAGAAGTAAAAGAATCGTAATAAAAATAACATATTCAAATTTAATCATAAGATAAAAACTAACTTCATTCCCATAAACATAATTAAAATATATCATCATGATTAGAGTACTTAAAATAGGGAAATATACAAGGCATATAAGAAAAATTGGAATTTAGAAGCCAAAAAGGTAGATAGGTAGGGGTTCAAGTTATGCCATTTATATGTCTCATCATCCTATTCCTCTAAATGTTCTCCCTCTACCCTTGATTGCTAAGTTTTCTTCCTAGATAGTTTCTCATCTACTTTAAGGGCAAATTGATATGCGTCCTCCATTGATTTTGGTGATAGAAGAATGATTTCATCTTAGATGTTGAACTTTAATCCATGTATGTATCTAGACACCTTTTCCACATCTTTACTATGTGACCTACCCTATTTATTAATCTATATGACTCCTCTATATAATATTTCATTGTCATGTCCTTTTGCTTTAGGTTTTTAAATTTATTGAATAGATTAGTCTAGTAATATTTTGGCTTGAATTTACCTTTTAGTGTTTGGCTACCATAATATCCCAACTCTTGATCTTCTCTTTATTTATTTTATTTCTTTCCTCTTGGACACTATCCCACCAAAGAGATGCATGTCCCTTCAACCTTGTACAAGAAAAACTAGCCTTCTTATCTTTTATTATTCCTTCAAAGTTAGAATACATATACATTTTAACTATCCAATCTACCAATTCTTCAATATTTAGGCTACCTCTATATACTATAACTTCTAATATGGAATTTTATCCTATACCTATGACTACTTTCAAGAGTGTTTCTTCCATTCTCTCTTCATCTTCTTCTATAACTTATTCTTATGGTTCTTCCTCTCCTTAGCTCAAATCACCTATCACAATACCTCTTCTTTTAATGAATTTTATTACCTCCAAATGTGCCTAAATTTTTCTTAAATCCTGTAATAATACAATACTTGGTTTTCCTATTTTACCTTCTTTATCACCACCTTTGGCTACTCCTCAAAGTGCCTTGCACTTTTTTGTAGGTTTATTTTTCATAACTTGCTCTTCACTTCTCTCAATGAGATATTTCTCCTTAGGTCACCTTTAATTACAATCATACCTTGTTCTAATACCAAAAAATGATGGTGATGGGTAAAGGAAGAGTCAACTTGTAATTCACTTGAATGACAAACATTGGGCCTTAAACCTTATTCACTACCAATATTAACTGAACCTCTATGTCCTCCTTTTCTCTATGTTGTTTTCTCCTTCCACCTTTTCTCTTCTTATTTTTTCCCAAAACTCATGCCTATTTTACATGTCCAAGTAACTCTCCTACTATCTTTCAATTTTGCCATCATGGAACTCCAATTAATCAAAGGTTGAAACCCTCCACTCTTACCATTAAATTGTATTCATTCACCCTATATTTGATTATGGTGGTTGTATAAACCATTAATCTCTCCAAGAGTGAAGTCAACTCCCTCAATCATAACAATAAATTAAAAAAACCTTAATTATTTACCTTTTCAATCCGTGTTATTTTTCCCATGATAATAACCATAATATTAAAGCCACAAAATTCCTATTTATTTATTTTATTTTGGAGTACATTTACCCTTTTTGATATAAATCCAAAATGGAATAATGTGTCCAATCCATATAAGATCAATTAAGAAACTAAACAAGACCAATAACACTTATACCTCCACCAACTATAATGTAATCAAGATTATCAAATCATAGTTTATTTCCTATAGAAATTTAAGAACACAACTAGTAAACTCATAGAATTAACGTACTATGTAGATCACAAAAATTGATGTACCTAATCAATGAAACAAGCCTCATCTGCTAAAAATACAATCAAGTAAGCAACATTAGTTTCACTCAATAAACCATAATGTGGTGTGTGTATGTTCATCTCAATTCTTCAATCTCCAATGTTGGTATTTGCATCCCCTCTCAAATGATACTCTCCCTCTACATTACTTGTGAGGGTAGGACAATCCTATAACCACCTCAATCAAATAAATAAGTATTTAGTTTGAGATTATCATAATAATCAATATATAAACATCAATAAATTATTTTAATACAAATAATCTCCAATGAAATCACAATCAATCATGATCATAAATCATAGTATAAACATATGCAAACACTATCCAACATAATAATTTATCATAAAATAAGAATATGATTGTCAACCATGCACCATACATACTTAGATTAGATTAAAAAAATTATAAATATCATTAGTTTCATAATATGTTATTGATACTTAATTATTTTTGTATATTAGAACTAGATGTGACATCCTTTCCCCCAAAAATATATCATCATCCTCATGACATTTATTTCAAACAATAGTTCAAAAAATAAAAATAATGTTCAACTGAAATATCATTTAAATAAATGAGGAAACAACCTCAATAATTATTCATAATCTTCCCATGTATCACTATCCTCAAAATATTGGTCCCAATGGACCATGAATTTTGATACTTATTTTTTATGCAATTTAAGCTTATGAGTATCAGTTATTTTTACTGGTTCTACTGTGACCACCCCTAGATCTTGAACTTGCAATGCATTTCAATCTAAAACATGTGTAAGATCAAAAATATATTTCTTAAGATAAGATACATGAAAAAACTAAATAATTTGAGCTAAAAAAGGTGTAAATACAAGTCTATACACTACAACATTAATCACTTCTTGAACCTCAAAGGGTCCTACATATCTTGGTGATAATTTTGTTGATTTCCCAAACTTAATAGAACTCGTTTGGGGTTTTACTCATAGAATTTTCTTATCTCCAACTAATAAATACCTTGATTTTATTTTCATATCGACACATGTTTCATTCCTATCATAGATTCAACAAATATTTTCCTTATTAACTTTACTTTTTCTTCCATTTCTATAAGCATATTAGGTCTAAAAATCATTATATCTTATAATATATCTTATGGTGATGTGTAAAAGAAGAATCAACTTAAAATTTGCTTGAATGAGAAATATTAATCATAAAACCCTCTTCACTACCAATATTAATTTAACATATAATATTTATGATTCAAATACCTCTTTTATATTCATTTGATGTGTTGGGTTACAATGTTATTCTACTTGAAGAATGCAAGAAAATGTAAACAATATTTTCTAGATGATTAGAACTACAAGAGTTATTGACCATAACTTGAGATAAATAAAGTATTTTTATTATTAAAAAAGGATTTTACACATTCATTTTATGTTGTTTTAACTCAGTGTATCTATTTGACCTTTATCTAATATTGAAAATGCAAAAAAAATCAATACAAGGGTTTCTAGCCTTTACAATTAGGCCTATAGACTAACAGTTTAATGTAAATTTGTCTTAAGATATATAATAATTTTAAAACCATTTAAAACATTTAAAATATATCCTCTTTCATAGTTCTACAAAGTTTTAATAATTTGGTTGGTTCATTTTCCTTTTAGAGAGTTTTTAGTTTTCAAAACCCTAGTTTAGGGTATGTAGGCTTGTGTGTAGGCCGAGTGCTAACAATTAAGTGGATTTTAAATTTAAATAAATATTTTTCAAATATTATATTTGGAAAAAAATTTACCCACTAATATCTTACTTTTCATTCAATTTGGGAGTTGGAACAATCTGAAAATGTGAAAAAATGGCTTTTCCTAAACTTTACATACACTATTTATGGACTATAACAAACATGTTTATATTTTAAAACCATAAAAATTAAATGAATACCTTAATATATATATATATATATATATATATATATATATATAATTTTATAAAAAAATATTCTTAACTTATAATAATACTCTAATTGAATTTGTAAAGATAAACTTCAATGAAACATTTTTTATTGTTTTGATGCAATCTTATGGCACAGTCCAACCAAATACTTTATTTCTAAGTTTTTATCCTCTTTTTGTTGAAATATTTTAATATTTATGTATATTTTATATCTAAAAGTTTACTCCCACATAACTTATCTCTCTCCTAATCCTCCACTCTTTGCTTTAACTCTTATATTTTCTCAAACTATCTAACTAATTCTTTATAACCCCACTTAAGACTTAAATCTTACATGACATTAAAATATACATATATGGTTTAGGACATTTTAATTATTATAAATAGTTAATATTACATAATTTTACCCCTACATAAGGGATCAAGACAAACACAAACATTGTAAGTAAGAAAAATACATTAAAAAATTCAAATTTTTAGTTTTGGTAGGAAAACTAGAAATAGTCTAAAATGACCAAGAGAAGATGGAATAAGCATGGGAAATAATTATTATTGACTAAAATTGTTTATATATACCCATATAAGACAAAAAATATACAATTTAAATAATATATACATGCATCTACATCATTATCCCAAGTGATTTGTGTTCTACACCTCATACCATATAATGCCTCAAAAGGAGAAATTTTCAAAGTCGGTTGATATGAGTTGTTATAATAAAAATAAGCTAATGATAAGAATTCTTACCATTTATACTTATATTCCATATAATACATCCTCAAAATATCCTTCAAAACCTTATTTATTCTCTCTACTTGTCCATCTATTTCTACATGGTAAGTTGTACTAAAATTCAACCATGTACCCAAAGATTAATTGAGAGTTTGCCAAAACCTTAAATTCATCCTAGGGTCCATATCTGAAATGATCTTTTATAAAAACACATGTAATATATAAACCTATTTCATAAACATTATATCAAGCATCATTGGATCATTTAATAAGTTACTTAGAATGACGTGAGCTACCTTGGTAAGTTTATCTACAATTACCAAAATCATGTCATGACAGTTTCTAGACATAGGTAATCCTTGGACAAAGTCCATGCTAATAAATAGTCATTTACATTATGGTATTTCCATCATGATGAACATATTTATACTTATCTCACTGATACTCCAAGCATCTAAACACAAATTCTATTACATCATTGTTTATTCCCTTCTAGAAATACAATGGCCTTAATTTTGTTAATAGTTTAGTGCCAAGCATCTAGACACGAAGTCTATTGCATCATTTTTGATTCCCTTCTAGAAATACAATGTATTTAATTTTGATAATAGCTTAGCAACTCTAAGATTACTTGAATATGGATAATTTTATAATTCTTTTAGCACAATATTCCTCAAATTTTATTTATTAGGCACATATATTTTACCATTATACTTCAAAATTCCATCATTATTGAATTGAAATCCATGGTATCTATGATCTTGATATTTCTTAGCCAATTATTCCTTAGCATGTTTATATAATTCATCTCTATGTAATAATTTTACTACTTGATCTCAAAAAGTAATTCTTATTATGGCCAAAGTTGCAATGTATCTTCTATGAGTAAGTGCATCTGTAACTCTGGTCTATTTGCCCTTAATGTAATTAATGTCAAAATCATAATCTGATAAAAATTTTAACATCACCTCTGATGAGTATTAAGGTTAGGTTATGTAGATAACAATTTTAGACCTAAGTTATCAATTTTAAGATCAAAAGGCTTTCCCAACAAATAATGCCTACAAAATTATGAATAATGAACTATGGTAGTTAGTTATAGGTCATGCAGAGCATAATTTACCTCATATTGTTTCAATTTCCTCAATTCATAGGCCACAATTGAAACCTCCTACATAATAAATCCCCTTAAACTATCTCCTAATGCATATGTTATAACTACAAAATGACCATTAGGATATATAATCTACAACATTAATTTTGAAGTATCTTTTTTAGAACCTGAAAGGCTTCTTCATACTTATCAAACCAAACAAAATGTTTCTCTTTCTTCTGAAGAGAGGTACTTAGATTATCTATATTAGATAAATTTGGTATAAAATTCTTCTATTACCCTACTAAACCCATGAAAATATGTACCTCATGCATATTTTTAAGTGTTGGCCAATAATAATGGCTCTAATCATAGTTAGATCCACTAAAATTTATTATGTAGAGATAATATGTCCTAAGTATTATACTCTTCTTTAAAAGAAATCAGACTTGGAATTCTCATAGAGTTTGTGTTTCTGAAATCATTGTAAGACTAAATGCAAGTGCTCAATGTGATCTTCTTCACTTTTAAAATAGATGAGAATATCATCCAAAAATACTATCATAAACTGATCAAGGTAATCTCTGATCATAATATCCATGAGGTTCATAAATGTTATATGTGCATTCGTTAGTCTGAAAGGAAGTATTTTGAACTCGTAATGCCCATAATGAGTTTTGAAAGCTATTTTTGAAATGTCTTCCTCTTGAAATCTCAGTACCTAGAATGAATAAAAATCTTTGAAAATATTGTTGCACCATGTGTTTGATCAAAATATATAATAAATTCAAGGTAAAGGATATATTTTCTTGTTTTTTTCCTTGTTAAGAATTTGATAGTCAATACATAAATGAAGGGTTACGTCCTTATTTTTGACAAAGACTATAGGTGCACCCCATAGTGAAACACTTGACTGAATCAATCCCTTGGCCAACATCTCCTGAAGTTATGCCTTTAACTTGATTATCTTAGTTAATGTCACTCTCTAGGGAGCCTTAGATTGTTGTTCTAACCATAAAGTGATATCAATGGTGAAATAAAATTCCCTTTTTGGAGTTAAAATTAATAATTCATATAGAAAAACATCCTAAATTTATTATATAAAAGGATAGTCTTTTAAATTGGATTCCTTAGATTCACCAATTTTATCCATTTTGATTAGGAATGTTGTACATCCATTCATTGAGCCTTTTTCAACTAAATGGCTGAAATTTATCTTAATTTTTCAAATCTCTATATTCTCCTTGAATTTGGGTTTGATTTCCTAAATAATATAAACACTCAACCTTATTAATAAAATAATCAACTTTGGCTTTATTCTTAAATAGCCAATTCACTCCTAAGATCACACTAGGTACTGTATAGAGATCAGCAACTGTGGTGAATTCTAGCAATTTTATTTCAATCTTAAAAAGACATTTGTCAATCGTATCCTTAGATTCATTCTCATACTGAATTGATCAATCATTTTCCATAAACCTATCTTTCCTAGATAATTTACCTAACATTATAGGAGAGATAAGACATTCAGTGGATCTTATATGTATCAAAATAGAAATAGGATGCTTGAACAAAGTACTTGGTACTTCAATGGGAGAGGTTTAAAATTATACTTGATATTTATCAACTGATGCATGAATACATTATTGAAAGGTTCCCTACTATGATTTAGAGGTAGATGAATTCTTATTTCTTCTATTTTCCTTCCATTGAGGACAATCCTTGGTATAATGGTCTCCTCCACATCTAAAACATCCACTAGATGGTCCTTTCTTCTCATTTTGATTAGCACCCTTAAATACTTACTTAAAAATATCCTTTAGTTTCATATTCCCTAAAGCATTAATGAATCTCACATTTTGGATATTGATTCAATTCTTGTAATTCCCATTTTTTTCTAGTTATTTTTCTTATAGGGTATTTTGGAACTTCTAAGCTTCTACTTAAAACAAATTATGACCTATGTAAGTCATTTCATAATTTAATTCTTCTTAACTACCTTATCAAATACCTAGTCCATGGTGGATGGTTCATGCACATCCACTTCATAGCTAATTTGGGGTTTTAATCCCATAATGAACTTCCTAATCCAAATCATCATTCTGATATTGTGGAACATACTTCAAAAACTTTGTGAATTGATCTTAATATTCATTTATAAATAAATATAAATGGTTTAAATTTTATAAATATGTTAATTTATGATCAAAATATAGTTGGGTTAGCCATAAACTACTCCTAAGTGGTGGTAGTAGAATCAAAGATTATCTCAAGCTTCTTATTAGCTCACATAGTTGTTGCTTCACTAGCCATTTGGTAAGCTCCCCACATAGCCTTAGTCACCTAAGGATAATTTTGAATCTCAAAATATTTTTTTTATTTTAGTGATCTAAGATTCAGATCCATCACCTAATACCATACCATAAAACTTGGGTGGGTTAACTTTATTCATATCACACACAAGCTATGCAACTATTTGAGTTCTAGCTACTTGTTAACCTTCCTTGTGTCCCTGATCTAGAGGAACTTCTTTTTCATTAGGTTTTTACTATATATATGCTTGTTCATATTCCTCCTTAGGTCTATGAACTTCTTGCTCTACATTTGATATCTTATCTCTAGTCGCATTCATGATAATGAGTATCTGATCAAGTTTTATATCTTGCTCTACTACTAGCTAGTTAGAATCAGCTTGAGGGTTCAAATTTAAAGTCCCCTCACCACTTGATTTTACTTGTACCATTATCCTTACTAAAAATTAGGAGAATATATTTATGTTAGTGGACTCATTAGGTCTAATTTCTAAACCTTCACTCTTATATCACAATGTTATAACCCCATTAAGTTACACAATTTAAAAAAATACAAATGGTACACTTATAAAATCATCTTTAACTATCTATAAGATTATTTTTTGACTACTAAAAACATCCATAGTAATAAATGAAAAATTATATCAACCCACTAGTTAATAAAATGATCCATTTAGTTTCCAAATAGTATATAACATATTTCAAGGTGAATATATCTCATGAAATGAATAGTGAAAAAAATCAAGTACATAAAATAATCATGTAATACACATTTTATCTATAAATAAGCATACAACCACTACTATCATAATATTCAAAATTAATTACAAATCTCATAGCCATTATTATACTGAATATCCATAAAATAATAGTGTACTACTGTAATCACCTAAAAGTGGTATTTGAGTGTTAAGAGTGCTACTTGAGATAACCTATTCCTAGTTTATCCCTAGACCTATCTTGGAGCATATTATCACACTTTTCCAACCTTTGTGTAGACCATAAGCATCCCTAGTTAGATCAAATTTAGTATTAGATTATCATTTCCTTATCTTGGCCCTTCATGACCATCAATTTAGCAATTGGACATTAGCATCACATTAAGTACACTAGATCCATGTGTCACTAGTGTCCCTAAAATGGCATTAATGTCCTTTACCCTATATTATATGAATGAATATATTTTTAAAATTAAAACCCTCTTATGGTCAGCCTAAGCATATTTTATTTTCTACATAAGCTACAAAACACTATAAATACATAAATTTTAGACCTCTATCCACTAGATGGAAATTAGATGCAAAATACCTATACAAACATGAAACAAGTTGAGAAAAATCAAGGTTAGTAATCCCTATTCTACCCTAATTTTGTATACTACCATATAAAATTACTCTATGCTCAAATTTTCTATATTTATAATCTCAAGAACACTCAAAGCATTCAAGACCATTATTATTCTAGCATCACTTGCACTTGCACCAGTACTTAGGTGGGTATAACTACATCATGCTTAATCCCTCCTCAAATTATTATTATGTAGACAACTCTCTTCATAGCTAACTATTGAGGATGTCCATCCTATCCTAATAACAAACACACTTTTCATATCATGCCTTAATTATGAGGGGGATTAGGGGTTGATTCATAAATTACATATTATAGGCATAATATAGAATTTAAAACTTCATGTACATAGAAAAAACCCATAAACATAGGCATAAGTACACCTATAAACTTAGAGTAGTCTTACACAGAGGACACTAGAACCATTTTTAAGACACTAGAGCCACATGGCACTACTATCCAAATGTGGTGTTACTATCTAGTAGGGGTTATGAGATAGTGGTCCAACTAATGACACTCAAACCTATTCATATCTCAGTTTCTAGAACATAGATATTTTGTATCAGATGTTTTCTAAATAACTCTTTTTTTACATATGTTTATGATTATTTTTAAAAAGTCAAAGCTAGTCAAAAAAATTAACAAATCATGGTTATTTTATTCATATTATTTCATTGATTTAGACTATTTATCCCTTTAATAAAACATAGGATTTACATTAGTAAAAACCTAAAAGGTTAAAACATTTGGTAAACTTGACTTACTTCAAACTTTGATAAAACCCTAACCCTAGATGCTCTTAGGGTTTGTATCCTTTTTCTATTTATGCTCATATTTTAGTTCAAAAATTTTAGATTTGTTTCAATATTTATTTTTTACAATCATTCATAGATTAAAATCTTTAAAGGTTCAAAATATACAAAAACTTGTTTTCCTACTTCCCACATTACAATGCTAGAATTCAATAATAGATTTGATGAGACTAATAAAAAACAATTGCAAGATTTTGTGTCCAAACATGTAGATATACAAGATGAACTCATCACTATTATTCAAGAAGAACTCCAAAAATAAAATAATGGTCAATATTCATCTCCCCTAGATAATAACATCATTACACCTATAATGGGGCTAACTCGGCTAGTATAAGTGACAATTATAATTTAATAACCTTTAGTGATAGATACACCTCATATGGCTAGTTCCTCCATTCCAAACGCACAATCCCTTATGCAAAAGGTTCATTATCTATAGGCTAAGGTGTTACATCTTGAGAAGGGATCCATTAGGCCATTGCATGCCTTGGATTCTAATATTATCTTATATACACCTTTGGCACATCATATAGTGGTAACTCCCTTTCCATCCAGATTATTGGAACTTAAACTTACATTATATGATGGAAGGGATGAAGAAAATCACCATCTTAGAGATTTTCACATAGCATGTTTAGACTATGTGTCTAATGATTAACTTCTCATGAATTTGTTTCCACATAATTTAAAGGATCATGCCCTATAATGGTTTTATGACTTAATAAATCAATCTATCATAACATTCATTCCTTTGGCTAACATGTTTGGAAAAATTATCTATCAATATTAGTGATAAGATATCATATACCCAAGTTGCACAGTTGAAACAAAGGTCAAATGAACCTATTCCAAAGTATGTCTTATGATACAAGACTATATTAGTTAAATTGACTAGCCCCATGGTATAAAAAGAGCTTAAGGACATCTTTAAACAAAGTATTTTAAAAATATTACATGAAACTATCTTGTTTAATAAGTTTCCTACATTCATAGATTTGTGTCGCACAATAAAAGAAAGAAGCTCAATATTTTATCAATGAGACAACTAAAGTGTACCAATGGATCAAAATCAGATATGAAGAGTTAAAATAAGACTCCATATAAGGTAAGGGCCACAAATAACAATAATAATCAAAATTTCATAGTCAATACAACTTTTGAGCCATTTCCTAAACTGGTGTTATCTACTCCTTCACATCTAATCTTTGCCAACCTTATAGAATCACCAACATAAGTTTTACAATATCTCTTGGAATGCAATATAATATCTCTCCCACCCATTAAATAGGTTGATGTGACATGAATTATTCTAAATAACTATGACTCTAATGCATTCTAAAAGTATCACATCATACTAATCCATACAACAAACAAATGCATAAGCCTAAAACACAAGATACAAGATTTTATTGAGGCTAACACGATTGATGTGGGCACACCCATAGAGGCACCAAAAGTATAAAAAATAGAATCTAAGGCTTAAAAAATATTATTAGATCAATTTTTAAAGCACATATAAAACAAGGTAGGAAGCACATTAGGTTTTCACTACACATATCAGGCACATCCACCACCAACTTCATATCATACTATTACAGAGGAAGCACACCCATTTCAAAACATAATTAGCATGTACCACACTATAGTTTCAACTAGACCACTCATCACCTTCTCAAAATAGGATATTTTTGATGATGATACTAAGTTACATGCACTCTTTATACAAGTATACATAGATCATTATATCCAGTGTGTTATGGTTGACAATGAGTCAAGCATTAGCATGTGCACTATGACACTTTTGTAGTGTTTGGGATATTTAGAGTAGGATATGTTCCCAATATGCATAGTTATTAGTGGATTTAGTGGTCATGTTTATAACTCCATCAAATTGATTAATCTTCCATTACAAGTTGGACCATCACATATATCCACTCGATTCTTAGTCTTACCTAGTGTAGGTATGTTTGATATGTTATTGGGTAGGCCATGGTTATAATAGTTATGATCCATCCCATCCATATTGCATAGATTAATAAAATATATACATGAAAATTAATTGGTCAAATTTGAGGGTTTCCCATATGAGTATCCTCTACCTATTCCACAAGCAATTATAACACAATCACTAGTTATAGTTCCAACACTATTACTAGATATATCACAATTATTAGTTATATTTTAGAGTATAGTTCCTATGGATACATCAAAAACTTTAGGAAAATAACCAATGCAAGAAAGGTCTACTCCTATTGTATTAACACATATGCATACTCTCTCATGGAAACCATTATTAGGGAGATAGCTTAATTAGATATGTCATAGATTCTAGAGGTCTTTCCTTCACTTGGTTTATGCCAAGATCATTATTATTGGGTTCTCAAGGTTTTCAACATAGATAACCTATATCACCTATAACTTCTTATACCAAATGAGTTCCTAATACACCTATAGTTCATAAGACACCACAATTAATGCCACATATTTCTAGGACCACTACACAAGAAAATACAGATATAGATCACTCAGTATAATAGATTATGGGATTAAAATTTCCTATTAACACAACACGCAAGATCACAGTTCCCTTACTTGACACAAGTCATAGTGAGTTTCCCATGAGACTCTTCGATTAGTATGGTTCCTACCCTCTTATACATACTTTCCTATTCTCTTGTTCCTTGTACATAGTTTATTTTCATATTTCTTATACATAGCTTATATCTAGAAAATACAAAATAATATAATATATAAAAAACATAAAAAAATTAAAATATTACTTAGAAAACATAAAATTTATAGATTTTATTTGTAGTCATATAAAAATGCAAAATTGGTAACTTGAGTGTGGATTATGACTCCCAATCCATAGATCCATTTTTATTACTCTCATGACCCTCACAGGCTTATTTTCACTAATTCCTAATCATCTATAGCCTTCTAAACTTGATCTTAGCTGATCTAGGACCCTATTTTCATGACCAATCCATCCCCCCAGGTCCTATTTGATGAGTGTCATTTAACTCCTCATTTAATCAATATTCAATTGATGTCTTATCAACCATGGCTGGTGTCCAAAGCTATCTACAATAAGGTATAGGATGGTAGATCTAGAAGGCTGCTTATGGGGGTGTTTGATTATTTGATTCTAACTTTGACTAAAGAAAGAAATGTGTCCTAAACTACATGATTCACTCTTTTGTTGAAAAGAAAGAAATAAAATCAATCCACTCTTTTGCTGAAAGTAAAAATCACACTCTTCACTAATAAATGAAATTTGTTTCACACATTTATTATAAAGGAAAACACACATTGCTTAGAAGGAAATGACTTTGAAATAAGAAAATTATTTTTAAACTATGAATTTATTTTAATGTTTTTATGAATAAATGTAAATATCAACAAGATTATAATTAATTATAATAAAGAATTAGTAAAACATAACATAAATATCGTACACAATTCTTGGTTCTAAGGAGAGTGGGCCCTTGCTCCTCTCGAACTTAGGAACAAAGATTAATCAATGCTAGAAATTGAAGTATTAATTCATAAAATTGAAATGATTACAATCTAGATAAAACTTGTAATATGTTCACACAAATTTTCCTCTATTATATGCTCTCTACATTTGATATCTCTTTGTCTCTCTCTCTCTCTCTCTCTCTCTCTCTCTCTCTCTCTCTCTCTATATATATATATATATATATATATATAATATGAAAATGTTACATTTTATACTAATATAATCAACTCAAAATAGGATGCAAAGAAATAGGATTCCTTGGTCGATCCATTCATCCAAAGATAGGAGATTGGATTTCTAAGAGATCCAATTATTTTGATAAAATAGATATCCTATCCTATAATAATCCTAAGATCTAAATATATATATAATTTTATCAAAATCAAATCCTAAAAAATAACAGGTGGTTATTTTCCTTATTTGATTCCAGTTGGAATGATTCTCTCTTATCCTATCTGGCTACCAGCTTCCCCATTTTTAGCTTTGTCCTTACTAAATTCTCAGAATTGACCTTGTAGAGTTGAGAAGAATGAACCTTTGGAGTCTATAGAAATAAGCCTATGGAGTCCATAGAAACAAGCCTATGGATTTTGTAGAAATGAGCCTATAGAGTCCATAAAAACAAACCTGTAGAGTCTGTAGAAACAAGCCTACAGAGTCTATAGAAATAATCTTGTAGAGTCCATAGAAGTAAGTTTGTGGAGTCTATAGTTTTTTTGGATGAAGATCAAAATTACATGTTCACTATACATCATCTGTATCTTTTTCCTGAGCATTCTTCACAAAAAAAATCACTAAAACATGTTATGTGTTAGACATTAATGACAAAGTAAAGGCTTAGTCTTTGGTTCAATATAAACAAGACAAATATCTATTTTCCATGTAATAGCTATCTAATAATCTAAGATTTTCATAGGATAATATCCTTTTAGAGATGAATTGAGGGAAATAACATATCAATAATGAGCCATATTCTGAGCTCATCATCTCCCCTAAGCTTTACCTTTATCAAGTCCCATTACAAACATTTATTGGCATTCATAGCTCTGGATTTTGCTTTTCACACTCTGAATCAAATCATATTCATCAAATTCATCTGTTATATGCTTCTCTAAATTGATTGTAAGTCCCTGATGTGATTGAATAATTTTTTTCCATAAACTGAATTGTTCCTCTAATTTTGGAGCCCAACTCTACCATCCTAAAATAGGTATGATCAGCAAAGGGGGTCTATATCTCATGCCAATCCATTTCTACTCTCCCCCAGAGTTTATTACCTCTATTAAGATTTCCAAAATTGAGGATGCTCTCCTCATACTCCATCTTAAGTTATTTGGGGACATGACCTCTCATCTTTTAAGAGGTACTAAAAGTTAGTCCCATCTATTTACACTTGCAACCACCACTAAATCAAAAATCTATCTTGAAAACAAATCAAAATAAATAGAAAAATCATATAAAGCCTATAAATAATGCATTTTAACCTTATCATATAACAAAGCATAGTTAAAATTCTATTTGATCAATCTGGGAATAGGAAAGGCTAGTCTGACACACAATCCTATAGTCTTAGCATGATTTGTATATTACTCAAATCTGATTTTCCATACTATTTGATTTTTGAATGTATAATGTAATGCCCTCAGTTGAACTTCTCCTACATGAAGGTTTATCAAAAATTTATTGTGCTCATGGTCTCCTAGAATCAAATCATGCAAATAAAATTCACAAAGCAAATCCTGTTGATCAGGTTCAGCACTATATAAAATTTCTAAAAATGTTGTTGGCTATAAAATTTTGTAAGGAGGGTGACAAGAGATCCACAAAAGATACCATCTATAAAAAATTTCAAATAAAAACAAACTATATGCAAGAGAAGGATTCCTACATGCCAAAAGAGTTTCCCCCAATATGCATGCATCCTGCAAATTTTCTTCTAAATTTTGGACTTTAGCTTCTAATTCTTTCTTTTCATTTTCCAAGAGTTTGTTTGAAGAAGTTGCTTCTTTATTTTTTTGTTTAAGTACAGAATATTCTTCTTCAATTATGATATAGTATTTGCAAGGGAGGAATGCCTAGATCACTTATTTGACAACCATGGTCAACAAATACCTTAGGAGAAGGAGGTACAACATCAAGTACTTTGGAAGAGTTTACCAAAATTTGCAATCTCCTATTTTCCTTCTTCATATTTTCTACATATATCCAAAGATCTATTTGTTCACTTTCATGTTCCTTTATTATTTCCTCTAATCTATGAACTTTTGTTACATGATCAGGAGATGTTGTATCTAATTTTTGCACCAACAATGAGTTGAGATGATCCTTATTTTGCAATTGGCTGATCAAGTTAGTAATGTTAGTTGTTTGTTGTTGTTCAAGAGCTTGAGCTATGAGAAATTTTTTAATTTAACTACGTAACAAGATCATTTAGATTAGATGATTCACCTTTCTCATTGGTATATATAGTTTTCCTTTTATCTATTACAGTTTTAACTAGAACATGTGGTTGTTCTACCATACTTGATTCCTCTACTATGTGTGGCTCTTCCTTTGGATTTGGCTCCTCCATAATGATTGGAGAGTACCTTTCAAATATAATTTCTTCAATATCTATAGGTGCAAGGATATTTTGATGTATGGGGGAATGAGATACCATTTTAAGACTTTCCAGAATGTCTACAGCTTCTTGTTCATCTTCATCTATCATAATGAGCCTTCTCCTTCTTTTAGTCACTCTCTGAGCTACACTCAGTTGGATTTTCTTCTCAACCATAAAACCCTCAATCTTCTCAAGTTATATAGCAACCTTTCATCTCAATTTTCTTCTTTTTGACAAGGTAACTAGTTGCACTATAGATTCATGAGGTTCTTGTGGGGACCTTGAAACTTCAGGGTTTTGAGATCTTGTGATTCTTCTTCTTGAAGAAGGAATTTTTATTGAGACTATAGTCTATGATTTATTCCTTGGTTTTGTTTTCTCAACTGATGTAGCAGGTAGAGATGAGTGTTCTTGTGGTAAATTTGGGGTTTTTTATGTAGGCAAATTTGGAATTTGTTCTGCTATACTATTCTAAAATTCCTCCTAGACTTCTTATCCTTGCTGAAGGAAGTGATGTTGGATAATGAGATGAATAAGGCCATGATGCCTAAGATTGGTATTAGGGGTTGTAGATAGAACTTGTAAAGCACCATATAAGAAGGATGAGAGGTTAATTTTGTATTGAGGGTTTCATCTCCCATGCTTAAGATGTATTAACATTTTCATGGTGTCTCCACTTAAAAGACTGTGTTGCCCCTCACAAATGATATACTTGAGTACCCACTTGGCTATAGATTTCCAAGGTCTAGGAAGTGAATTTATACTAATCCCTTTTGATTTTCCCTTAGAATCTACTTGACATGAACTCCCAATCTACTCATTACCATTAAATTGACTAATTAAATCACTAAATGAAATTTGGTCTGTAGCTCTCATTCCCTCTTCTGGAACTTGTATAATTTGGCTTATAACTTGATTTGTAATAGGAATAACAATGCCTTTCACAATTAAAAATTTAGGGGTGAGATTAGTGATGAATTCACTTACCATTATTTCTTTGAAACTCTAGAACTTTTCAATGAAAGGTAGCCAGCCATTGGCTCTAAACACTACCACAAAAGCTTTGTCTTTAAGAGACTTTGTTGTATTCTTCAGTTTTGATCTCATCTTCTATCCCATTTTTATGTGGATTTACAATCAACTCTATTCCTTTAACTCTTATTGAGGTATAGACCAATATTTTTTTGAAATTGGTAGGCAACAGTCATTGAGGATTTATAGGCAACAATCATGGAGGATCTATAGACCAGATTCTATTGAAGTCTGTAGAAATGAAATGGTTCATATGAAACACTATAGCTGTATGAGTTCATAGTTTGATATGATGACTTGATACAGTTAGGTATCATACATTTCTATGGAGTGTGCCAGCCATTTTGTCTCATTAATACAAGTTGGGTAAAATGATGACATGTCACTTTGATGGTGACAATGATTCATTACTTCATTTAAAACCCCTTTTTATGATGTCCTATCATTATCATAATTGATGACTCAATTGATTTTATCAAAGCTGCATACTTATCCATACACCTTTGGTAGCTCAGTTGCATGCTTTTTATTATGGCATGTGTCATGTCATTCTATTTTAGAAGATTCAAATTTGGGTCATCTCCGTAGAATAAGTCTTAATTAAATTGAAGATAATTAGTTAACTAATCATAGATAAATAAATTATATGTCTTACTTACTTTGACCTTATATGTATCCTTTGCTCACCATGTGTCCTACACAAATAAGTTTGCATGGATTAGTTTATTGTATGGAGATGACCAATCATGTTGACATGATGAGATTTTGTATTTTTTTTCTTATAATTTTTTTTCCCCCTTTGGCCAGCCATTGCTGATTTTCTAGCCAAAGCCCTTTTTACAATGCATAGCCAGCCAGTAAGCTAAATTTTTGGGCATGCATTGTCAATAGTGTCCCTGGAAGGATTTTCAATATATATATATATATATATATATATATATATATATATATATATATATGGATCATCAAGGAGCATGTTCACTAGAAGAAGTAGAGTCTTCCAAAAAGGCTACTTGAACAAATTCTTCTTGATTGAGAGGTTTTTGATGGAGCTTCAATCTATGTCCATTGACTAACAGAGCTCTTCTGTTGTCATCAATAGGTATTAACTTAACATAACCATTTTCAAAGACCTCTTCAATCTGATAAGGTCCCAACCACCTTGTTTGTAGTTTTCCTTTAAACTGTTGAAATTTGGAATCAAATAAAAGTGCCCAATCTCCTTTTTGAGACTTCTATTGCTTGATTTGTGAATCATGCCAAATTTTTATTTGATGTTGTACCAATTCAATTCTTTGTAGTGCTTCCATCCTCATCTCATCAAGTTGATTAAGCTGTAAGAATCTTTCTTTTTGTATTTCTTATAATTTAATTCCTACTTCTACAGCTATTTTCAAATTTTGTAATTCAAATTCCATAGAGAATAAAGGCTTCTTACCATAAACCAATTCATTAGGTGAAAATCCAATTATTATTTTTCAAGTAGTATTATAGGCCCAAATAGCTTCTAGTATCTTATCTACCCAATTATTTCTACTAGAATTAACAACCTTGGTTAAAATGGTTTTTAGTTCTCTATTGGTGACTTCAACTTGCCCATTAGCCTACAGATGGTATGGAGATATTTTTATGTGTTGAATTTGATATACTTACATGAAGTGCTTTATCATGTTTGGCATGAACTGTGGTCTTTGATCTGAGACTATCTCCCTTAGAACACCAAATCTTTGCATGATTTTCAAATATAAGAAATCATCTACCATCTCTTCTCTAACATGAGTTAATGCTTCCACTTCTACCCACTTGGTCACCTAGTCCATACATACTAGAAGATATTATTTTCCTCTAGAAGGAGGATATATATGACCTATAAAATCAATTCCAATGGTTCTAAAACCAATTGAGGATGATGATTCAAAGGC
Organism: Torreya grandis; assembly: GCA_037957365.1. Classification (NCBI taxonomy): domain Eukaryota; kingdom Viridiplantae; phylum Streptophyta; class Pinopsida; order Cupressales; family Taxaceae; genus Torreya; species Torreya grandis. The sequence goes on along the minus strand of JARHVA010000982.1, from coordinate 2,966,895 downwards.
ATCTCTATTGAAAGAGTAGGTTGTCTAATTATCTAACAAGCATCACAGTGTCTGACATATCTTTTTACTTACTGATGAAGGTGAGGCCAATAGTATCCTGCTCCTAGGATTTCATGTATGGTTCTTTGAGATGAGTAATGACCTCCTCTTGGTTCATCATGATAAGCTCTGATGATATCATAAGCTTCACCATTTATCACACACCTATGAAACACATGGTCAGGTCTAAGCTTAAATAACATTCCATTAATCCATTTAAAAGAAGAGCTTTTTTTGATTAAACGTTTCTTTTATTTTTATGAAAATTGTAGAGGAAACTTCCCTATGGTGAAGTAATTGACTATATTAGCAAACCATAGATATTTTGATGAAATAGAAAATAGTTGTTCACCTAGAAAGTCATCTTCCACTGGTTCTTCTTCATCTGTAGTGCTCATTCTAGATAAGAAATCAGCCACCACATTAGACTTCCCTAGTTTATCTATAATACTAACATCAAATTCTTGTAAGAGAAACAACCATCTAATAATCTTACCTCCCACAATTGGTTTGTTGTTAAGATATCTAATAGCTGAATGGTCTATATAGATAAATACCTTGTAGCCTATTATGTAGTGTCTAAATTTGTTAATTGCATAGACTACAGCTAGGAATTCCCTTTCAGTTGTGGTGTAATTTCTTTCAACAGGTGTCATGTTTTTACTAATATAATATTTAACATACATGTTTCCCTCTTCATCCTTTTGTCTAAGGACTGCTCCTAGTGCTGTATTGGAAGAATTTATGTATATATGGAATGGCTTAGTCCAATCCGGTCCTCTCAATAATGGAGTAGTAATAAGTTTAGCTTTGATGGTCTCAAAGGCATGTTGGCAACTATCACTCCATTCGAATGTACTATCTTTTGTAAGCAAGGTAAACATAAGGGTAGATATTTGGCTAAAATTATCTATGAAGCATTTGTAGTAACCATCATGTCCCAAAAAAAATTTAATTTTAGTCTGTGTTTGTGGAATGGGTAAATTGGAGATTATTTTGACTTTCTTTGGATCTACTTGAATGCCTTTTGCATAAATATGGTGTCCCAGGACTATTCCTTCATCCATCATCAATAAACATTTCTCATGGCTCAAAGATAATTGATGTTCCTCACATTTGATCAATACTCTTTCCAAGTTGGTAAGAGCCTCTTCATAAGTTTCACCATAAATGGTGAAATCATCTATATATACTTCAACACAATCATTTGTAAGGTTAGAGAATATTTCTAGAACTGTTCTTTAAAAGGTTTTGGAGCATTATAGAGTCTAAATGGAAGTACTCGATAAGCAAAGGTTCCACAAGGGTAGGTAAATGTGGTTTTATCTTGATGTTTAGATGCTACCATTATTTGGTTAAACCCACTAAACCCATCTAGGAAAGAAAAATATCTTTTTCTTGCCAAGTTGTCAAGAACTTGATCAATGAAAGGTAAAGGAAAGTAATCTCTTAGTGTTGCTCTATTTAGTTCTCTATAATCTACACATACCCTTAACTTTCCATTTTTCTTGGACACAATTACCAGAGGTGAAACCTACTGGCTATCTGAGATGGGGTAAATAAACCCAACTTTCAACAACTTTTGGATTTCTATTTTGACTATTTCCTTTAATGCTAGGTTTATTCTTCTTTATGGTTGTCTGACCAGTTTGATAGATTCTATGTAAATGTGATGAGTGCATATACTAGATTGAATTCCCTTCATGTAGGTATAATCCCAAGTAAAATCCTTGGTATGTCTTTCTAGTACTTCAAAGAGTTGATCCTCCTCTTCATTTGTTAACCAACTATTGATGTTCAAAAACTTTCTAGGTAATACTATGATTGGTTTTGTACTTGGGTAGTTAGATTCTATTTACTTAAACTCACTAATCAATGAGTTTAGAGGACATGGATGAGGAAGTGGCTTATGAAACATGGTTACATTATCAACAAACTTTTTTCTCGGAGGAATCAATCTTGCTAAATAACAATGGAATGTATCTAAGAAATGAGTTTGTTATTATTCTACTAATTTCCACATACTTTCTTGAATCACTCCATGATCATATGATGAAGAAACAATAGAAGAAGTGGAAGTGGAGGTTTCAAAATATTCTATCTAACCCAAGAATCCTAAACTAAGGTAGTCTATAGTTTCTGGACTGGCTGAGTCTGTAGCTTTCAGACTGGTAGAGTCTATAGCTTTTGGACTGGCAGAGTCCATAGATTTTAGACTGGTAGAGTACATAAATTCTAGGTATATGTCTCCATTAAATTCTTCCAAGAGTTTTTTAACTATGATCATAGATAATGAGTAAATGGTGTTTAATTTGTTTTTTGATTCATCCACCCAAAGTTCTTGTATGAAATTTGTTGATGGTTTTGTAGGAGGATACAAAGAGATGCATTTGGACTTTATCCCATTATAAATAGTCATGTCTTCTGACCTGCAATCAATCAATGCTTCTATAGTAGCCAACCATGGTCTACCTAAGATTATGAGATATCCCAAATTTTTTATTTTGGGTTACAAAACCATAAAATCTACTTGATACTCCCAATACTCTATTAGTACTTCAACATTTTCTATAGTCCCTTTTGGGTTCGTTACATATTCGTCCACCATTTGAATAATTGTAGTTATGGGTTGCATTCTCATAAGAGATAATGCATAAAGAGTATCAATTATCATAACATTAATTATTGTTCCCAAATCTACCAAGACATTAGGAATTTCTTTACCTCTTATTGTGACTATGATCACTGGGCTTCCCAGATCTACATATTTTGGAACTAATAATTTTCTTGCTAATAAATCAGTAATTTTTTCATCAACATGAATGGTTCCTGGATATTTTTTGTTCCTCATAGGTGTCTTGATATGAAGGTTTTTGATGATCTTATTTAATTCAGGCATATCCCTAATAGCTTGTAGAAGGGGTACCTCAATATTGATCTTTTGCAACCCATGGACCAAGTTTGATTCTGGTTTAATATTAATTTCTCTTAATCTTTCAGGAAAAGGAACTACTAGGGTAGTAGTTTTTTCTTTGTTTGCTTCAGGGCTCATTTTGATTTTTACCTCTCTAGTGTTTAATTGAGATGATTATATCTTTTCATTTTCATTAGGTATCTCAAAAATAAAAATTAGAGGTTTTTGTATAGTTTTCCTTGATCTTAAATGTATGTCCAAACACTCAATAGCTCTAACATTATTTTTTTCTTCCTATTCATTAACATAAATAGGTGCTAGTTGTTTATTTTTTGAATTTACTATTGGTTGTGTAGGTATTGAGGGTTGATTGATTTGTCTTTATTGTTGAATAAATATGGGTGGAATAATAGCTTGTTATTGAAGTGGTCTTCTTGGTTGAGTGAATTGTGATTGTGGGTTCCACTACTAATTCCATTATTGATATGGCTATGGAATTCATTGTTGCTATGATGCCTATTATTGTTGTGGTTGTGGCACCATACATGGGGGTGTTGGTATCCAATCTTTTCATGCCCATGGATTTTGAATTGATGGAATTTGGGGTTAATTCCAAAATGGTGAAGGAACTAAAACATTCTATAGTGCCATCTATGGATTAACTGGATTTCTTGTATTAAACTGTCCTTGAGATTAGTTTTATGAGGTAAAGTTTTGTCTCTAAATATAATTTACTTCTTCAATGGACTAGACTATTGTTTTCATTTTACTCTTTAAAATAGGTAGAAGGGTACAATGTTTGGTATCATGATCTGTTGCATCACAAATCCTGCATGATGAAACATTGGTTTTATCTATGGGATAGTCTCTAAGGGCATGTTTCTATCTACACTTAGGGAATTAGATTGCTAAGGTTTTATTGCATTTTCCTTAGCTTGAAGGCCATCCAAAGTACTATTTGGTGTAACTAAGATATCTATCTTTAGATTAGAAAAAAATTCCATTAACTTACCCACTTCATTATATTTCTTCCTTTCCTAATTCCAAGTTTCATTCGAGAGTAGTTGGTACAAAGCTCAAAAATTTTATCAAAAGCCAACTTATTTATATCTCCACCTCCCATAAAATTTAAGGCATCTCTAGTGTCTTCATCCAACCCTTTCAATAAAACTAATTTCGAAACATCTTCAGTGAGTGGATAATTTCTTCTTTTATGAGTGAACATGAATCTATCTAAATAATCCTCTAAAGATTCATCTTCATTCTATTTGATTTTGAATAAATCCTCTTTTCTTTCTCACACTTGGTAGTAATCTTGGTATTTATTCAAAAATTATGTTTCCATATCATCCCATGTTCTAATATAATTTCCAGGTAAACCCATTAACCATCTCATATCTACATCTTTAAGTGTAGAGGGAAATAGTTTTAATTTTGGCCATCTATTGTGTAATAATAGGTTTGACATAGCACCTTAAAATCAAACAAGAATTGATCATGATCTTCTATATATCTTCCCCAAAAATTTGGTAGATTATTTGGTGAAATATTTTTCATGGGGGTTTGATCATTAGGATTTTGAAACAATAGGAAAGGATAAAGTCCTTCCTAGTTGTGCAAGTTGTTGATTTTGTTGGATAGCCATTTCTTCTTTTGATAATGTTTCAAAGTTGGGATGATCTTCCCACTAAATATTTGTGGTATTAGTTATGGGTTGTTCAAAATTTTCAAAATTTTCTTCAGTCATGGATTTTTTGAAATTCTTCTTCTAAATCCTTGGCAACTTCTAAATAGTGTCTTCCTATAAGAGATTGATCCTAAATAATTTGTCCTATGGGGCTTGCTTGTGGCAATGGCCTAGTTTCTATCCAAGTTTTAGAAGATTCTTGTAGATAGGTTTCACTTGTAATTTTTAGTTCACTACTCAGAGAGGTTAAAGGAGTCTCAACTTGTGTTCTTGGTGGAAACTTTGGGATGAATCATCCTTTAGAATCTCTAGGATGGTATATCAATTTATTGAATTTTTTATTTTTATGGGATTTTATGGGTTTTTCTATATTTTGCTCTAGACCAATAATTATTACCTTAATAACACCTTGTGATCCCTAACAACAGTGCCAAAAATGATGAGTGTCATTTAACTCTTCATTTAATCAATATTCAATTGATGTCTTATCAATTAGGGCTAGTGTCCAAAGCTATCTGCAGTAAGATATGGGATGGTAGATCTAAAAAGCTACTTATAGAGGTGTATGATTTTCCTATTCTAACTTTGAATAAAGAAATAAATGTGTCTTAAACTACGTGATTCACTTTTTAATAAAAAGGAAGAAATCAAATTAATCCACTCTTTTACTAAAAGTAAAAATCACACTCCTATTTACGCTTGCATGGAAAGTAAAATCACACTCTTCACTAACAAAAGGAAATTTGTTTCACATGTTTGTTATAAAGGAAAACACACATTGTTTAGAAGGAAATGACTTTGAAATAAGAAAATGAATTTTAAAATGTGAATTTATTTTAATGTATTTATGAATAAATGTAAATATTAATAAGATTCTAATTAATTATAATAATGAATTAGTAAAACATAACATAAATACCGTACACATTTTTTGGTTCCAAGGAGAGTGGGTCCTTGCTCCTCTTGGACTCAAGAACAAAGATTAATCAATGCTAGAAACTAAAGTATTAATTCATAAAACTAAAATGATTACAATCTAGCTAAAATCTATAGTATGCTCATACAAATTTTTCTCTATCATCTGCTCTCTATCATCTGATATCTATATACATAATATATGAAAATCTTACATTTTATACTAATATAATCAACTCAATATATGATGAAAAGGAATAGGATTCCTTAGTCGATCCATTCATCCAAAGATAGGAGATTGGATTTTCAAGAGATCTAATTATTCTGATAAAATAGATATCCTATCCTATAATAATCCTAAGATCTAAATATATATACAACTTTATCAAAAGCAAATCCTAAAAAATAGTTGGTGGTTATTTTTCTTATTTGATTCTAGCTGGAATGATTCTTTCTTATCCTATCTGGCTACCAGCTTCCCCATTTATAGCTTCCTCCTTACAGAATTCTCAGAATTTACCCTGCAGAGTCAGGAGGAATGAACTTGTAGAGTTCATAGAAATAAGCCTGTGGAGTCTATAGAAACAAGCCAACAGAGTCCATAGAAATGATCCTATAGAGTCCATAGAAACAAGCCTACAAAGTCCATAGAAACAAGCCTTTAGAGTCCATAGAAACAAGCCTATAGAGTCCATAGAAGCAAGCCTATAGAGTCTATAGTTCTACTGGATGAAGATCAAAATTGCACATTCACTATACATCACCTGTGTCTTTTTCCTAAGCATTCTTCACAACAAAAATCACTAAAACATGCTATGTATTAGACATTAATGACAAAGTAAAGGTTTAGTCTTTGGTTTAATATAAGCAAGACAAATATCTATTTTTCATGTAATAGCTATCTAACAATATAAGATTTGCATAAGATAATATCCTTGGAGAGATGAATTGAGGGAAATAACATGTTAATAATAAGCCATATTTTGATCTCATCACTATCTACCTAGGATAATAACACCACACTAAGACAATAGTTCCAATACCACTCCTATCCACTTTCAATGTTATTGTCCAAGTCCATTTCTATCCCCAATGGTCAATGCCTTCTAGTTTCCCATCCTTATCCTCATCAACCTAATGAAATAAAATTCAATTCATGACCAATAGATCCCTATAAAATACCATTTAAAGATAATTTAGAGAGGGTTGGCAATTATCTCAAAAAAAGTCAAGAATATAAGCAGGACTACTCAAGAACATTTCCCTATTCTCTACATATAGCCAACCAAGACTATTTCTAGATTATTCAAATCCTTACACTAATCCCTAGTCATCTCAAGCACACCCAGTTTAGCATTTCCTTACATTCTCATATCACAATTACACCAAGCACTTTCAAAGGGAGAACTACATATGGTTTGATCCCTCTTCAGAGTATTGGTATGTAGGCAGTGTACCCACAAAAGAGGTGTGGATCCATGTCCAGTGAATCTTATACACACTAACCCCCCTCTTGTTCAAAATTGGTCAAAGTATAATGGAAGATAGGGTTTTAAGAGAAATATACTCTATAAAGAGATCTATAGACTTTTAGCTACCAAAAATTTAGAGATAGTGTCACACAAACCTACCAAACAAAACTTAGAAAGCTTAGATCCTTAGGACAACATCACTAGACAATGACTACAGTGCTAGTTCCAATCCTATCCACTTTCGGGGCTCCCACCCAATCAAAAAATGAAATTCAAAATCTTGTTTATGATAGTGTCCTAGCTTGTATAGTGAATATCAAATCCTATCTCAGTTGGATTAGATTAGTTTAAGCTAAGTCTTATTTTATCCCTCTTATTACTATTTTTAGAAAATCTTTAATTACCAATAAATTTCACAAATTAGTAGATTATTTTCCACATATTATTTAATAATTTATAAATCTAGACCCTTTAACTAAATTAAGAATAAAACCCCAATTATTCCCAAAATTTTTAAATCATTTGGTGAACCCCCAACTTTGTTTTCACCTTACATGTTTGTGAGCTTTTTATCCTTTTTATGCAATTTCCATTTCATTGTTCTTAAGACTTCATTTTCTATATTTAGTACTTGCCTTTTCTAGCACTTTGCCTATTACAATTTTTTTCAAAAAATTTAAACATATTTCAAATTATTTTCCTACCTTAACAATGGCCCAATATACCAATTTTGATGAAGATGATAAAAGGGAACTTCAAGAACTCTTAACCAAATACCCTGACATGCAAGATGACATGCTTAAAATACTCTAAGAAAAATATCAAGGAATAAAAAATGGTCAATCTTATCAAACCATAGAGCATCTAGTTACAAATAACACTATGGGGAAAACTATGTCTCAACAAACCCCTATAGCATCCCAACCTTCTTCTATGCCACTAACTATAATTGGTACATCTTTATCTCCTGATGTGGTAGCCCTTATGCAAGTGATAAGATCTATTGAATCCAAGGTACTACATCTTGATCAAGGTGCCTCTAGACCTACATAGGCTTTGGACTCTTTTGCTCTACTACATATACCATTGGCACATCACATTACTTCCACACCCTTACCACAAGGTTTTGTTCAACCCAAGCTTACTCTTTATTATGTCAAGGGTGATCAAGAGACACATTTAAGATATTTTCATGCATCATGATTGGACTATGTATCAAATGACTAGCTACTTACCAAGCTCTTTCCATGAAGCCTAAAGGATTATGATTTATAATGGTTTTATAGTTTACTAAACCAATCAGTCAATGCATTCAATCCTTTAGCTGACATGTTCCTAGCTCATTTCAGCATTAACATTTGTGACAAGGTTTCATACACCCAAGTTGCACAATAAAAACAAAGGTCAAATGAGCATCTCACAGATTATGTTCTTTGATATAAAACTATCTTGTCTAAGATTACTAGCCCCATGGATGATCAAGAGTTACAATATCTCTTCAAATAGAGTGTCTTACCAACTTTACACGAATCAATTATGTTCAAAATATTCTCTTCCTTCACTGAATTATGTCACACACTAAAGGAAAGAGAAGTCAAGTTAATTTCAATGAACAAACTAAAATACACAAGTATCTAAAAAATAACCACCAAGAGTAACAACAAAGTCCCATACAAGGTCAAGGTCAATCATAACAAGACTCAAAATCAACCAATAGTTAATGCAAATTTAGATCCCCCTCAGTGTGTGGTTTTATCAACACCTCCTCAATGTACATTTACCAATCTACTAGTTTCTCCATCTAGAGTTTTACAATAGTTATTGGAATGTAACATCATATCTCTTCCTCCTATTCAGAAAGTTGACCCAAAAAAGCCTCTTCCATGAGGATATGATCAACATGCATTTTGTGTGTTTCATAGGGCACTAGGCCATACAATAAATAGATGCATCAGTTTGAGATAAAATATATAGGATTTAATAGATGGAAATCATATTGATCTTGTCACTTTAGTTGAGCCTCCTCAGTCTAAGCCAACATAGGATAAATCATTGCAAATATTTTTAGATCCTTTTCCACATCATTCCATATAGGAGACAAGGGATACATCAGGGGTTCATCATGCATATCATTCACATCCTCCACCAGATATATATAGGGCACCTTTAGTTGAGTTACATCCTTTGAGAAAAATGATTGGTGTATACAATTCTAGAGTTCCAACTAGACCTTCATCTCTCTCAAAGAAGAATATCATTGAGGATGATACAAATTATCATGCACTCTTAATTAGATATCACATTCATAATCATCTTATTCATAGTGTTCTCATAGATAATGGATCCAGTGTGAACATGTGCAATATGATATTATTACAACATTTGAGATATTCAGAGCAAGATATTACACTGATAGACACAATTATCAATGGATTTAATGGGCATATACAAAGTTCATTGGGTAATATTGTACTTATTCTACAGGTGGGTCCAACACATGTGGCCACACCATTCACTATTATTCCTAGTGCAAGATTTTTTGATATGTTGTTTGGTTGACCATGGATTCAAAAACTTTTAGTAGTAAATTCTAAAATTCACAGATGCATAAAATTCATTCATGTTAATCAGGTTATTATAGTTGGTGGAGTTCCATATGAGTTACCACTCCCACTTCAAATCCATCTTCTACACTACTATCACCAGTTTTAATTCAACCTCTAAATCCAATTTCTCCACCAGTTATAGTTCCTCCTCCAGTTCTGATTCAAACATAGTTGAGGCATCTATCACCAGCATAGAGAGTTTATACACCTATATAGCTTCAATATTATAGATAGCTTCCATCTACAGTGTTCACACCTAGGGAAATATTATTGAGATCTCATACATCTACTCACAAAGCACAGGTTTAGAGAGCTTCTCCTACTACCATATGGGTCCCTTAAGGGCCCTATAGTTGCATCCAATTCTTAGAGTTACAAGGGGACCTCATAGTATTTTTTACTTCAAAGATTTGAGTATTTATAGCATATACAACTTTTAGAGCCATATTCTTAGCATTTTCATCATGCTTCATGATCACGCATGATTCCTCTCCTTGATACAAGACACCATGATAGGGAGTCTCCCATGAGACTCATCAGTTGTATCATCCTTTCTCTAGTTACCTATACATAGTTTTTTATGCTTGATTTTACATAGGTCAAAACTTTCAAAATACAAAAAAAAAAAATCCAAAAATCCAAAAACATTCAAATATGTTACAAACATAAAAACATCTTGATTGTATGCATCCTCCATGCTTTACATTTCTACTACTATGCTAGAATTACATTTGTTGTTCTATATTATTATTTGTCTATTTATCTACATTACCATGCTTCACTTGATCTTATTTAAGTGTGTGTAATGAATTTTAAACCCTTTATTACTTCATTCTATCCATTGAGGGGGCATCCTACTCCTACATGCGAGATGAACATTGATATATCTTCCCTCTAGGGCATCTTCTACATGACTACACCATCCAAATTGTTATTTATACATCACAAACTCTAGTTATCATGTTGATGTACATTATTTACTAGCTTACATCAGATTACTTTATCAATACTCATTAGTATTTATCACTTATGTATTTTTTTTGCATATATATAGTCTTGTACTAACATGTCTTGCATACTTTCACTCTTGCTTTGATTACTTAGATGTGTTTTTATTTTCCAGTATTTACATGATTTATCTTATTGTTTAGCATACCTTGATGTGATTACATTCCTAATTCTTGATTATTTCTAGTATGAGCCTTAGGATATTTATGAATGTCCTTTGATTCTATTCATGTGTGTGCCTTTGGACATTTTCCAATGTCCTTTGCCTATACTCTTTTATGTGATTATGTCTTTCATGCCAACCTTTCTTGTTTCAACTATATGTGTATGTGGCATTTGAACATTCCTTATATGTTTTATTTCTAGTTTGAGTGACATGTGCCCATGTCCCTTGTTTTCTTAAACCTTGGCCACTCTTGTATGCTTATTTATTCTTGCCTTGTGTGTTTATTGCTTGATTGATTTTGATTGTTTGTAATGCCATGATCCAAATCATGCATTATCTTACTTCTTGGATGCCATGATAGACATTATACTCCATCCCTCTAACTAAAAACTAACAACTAACCAAACATATAGTTCTATTTTAGTATTTTTCACATGCTATGACATTGTTATATCTATCTAAGAATACCCCTATTGATCTAATAATCTCTCAATACAAGCCATGCTATAGTTTGAGATATCTTGTCAATTATCATTAATATATCATATATTTTGTAGTATAACACACTTGTAGGGATATTTATTTTGAGGGTAGTCATTGTAGGGTCTTCATTCCTACCCTTAGAAGAGGGGGAAATAAATAGGGGTTTTATCACAGAGATCATAGCTCCTATCAACCAAAAAATCTAGTTTTAGAACAATTAGAACAACAACTAGACATCAAACCAGTCAAAATAGATCAGGCAGATAGTGAAGAATTTATAACAATCATCAGATTTGGCCTAAGATAATAGCATCGAGGCTGTACTATAGAACTAGTGATGTTATTAACCATTTCTAGTGTTACTATCCAAACAATAGAAAAACTAGAATTTCCAAAAGTAGGCAAAAAAATTAGGTTCAGCTATAGATTTGCATAGCTAGACCGATTCAAGATCAATAATTTTAGTACACATTTTGATCAGAGAATCTAGATATAGGGGGTATCATGCCTAGCATGATGTATCTCACTTATAGTTTTAAATATGATAGTTGGTATAACTTCTAGATTAGAATCCATGTTCCAAACATTAGTGATTGGGGGAAATGTGTGTGGCACAGTTGTTTCTTTTCTTTCCTAGTTTAGCATTGTATAGGCATTCTTAGTAGTTACATGCCTCATTCCATTTTTAGGTGGTTGGCATCATTTCAGAGTGGCTTTCATACAATCCTACCCTCCACATTATTGAGGTCCCAAGTTTCTTCCACATAAGATAGATTCTCAGTTTCGAAGTGGCTTTCATATAAGCCTAAATGCCATCTTTCAGAGTGGCCAAGAGTGGCCTAGTTTCTAGCCTACATTAATTTATCCATGCCAACATTGTCAAATCATAGAACATTCATGGGCTTCAAGATCCATATCATATGACATACATTTCATACTGATATCATTTCATAGCTTTAGTTTATGGGGCAATAATGGAGCCAAAGTTCTAGATAGCCTTTGTATTCCTAAGCTACCTACTTAGAGGGATTGGAAACATAGTCCAAACATTGATCAACACATGCATAACCACCTAGCTTCACTTAGTAGTAAATAATAGAGCTAAAGGGATAGCCTTTGCAATCTTGAGACACTTTTTAGGGAATTGAGCACTCAGCTCCATTCATGATATTACTTTTAGTACAACATCATCCAATATTACTTAGCATTAATCAACATCACAATAGGGTTTGTATTGGTCCATGTACTTAGTGAGGTGTATTCATTCATTTTTCTTCCTCTCTCTTATCTAGCTTTGTATGTTCTTATTTTATATATATTGTATCTAGTAAGAATTGATCTACTCTTGTTTTTTTCTTACAGACTCACACTTCATAGCATGCTCTCTCTATGCATAACCCAACATCACAATAGCATCATGAGCTTCACCCTTATAGGTAGGTTTAGGTAGGCTTTCTCTTTTTTCCTTTATCCTAGTATTTCACTTTGCTTCATCACTAGAATAAAAGGGGGGCAAATGTATTCATATAAATATGCAAAATTGGTAACTTGAGTGTGGCTTATGACTCCCAATATATAGATCCATTTTTATTGCTCTCATGACCCTCAAAAGCTTATTTTCACTAATTTTCAGTCATCCATATCCTTTCAAACTTGATCCCAATTGATTCAAGACCCTCTTTTCATGACCAATCCATCCCCCTATGTCCCATCTACAGAAGACAATAGTACCACACTAGGACAATAGCACCAATGCCACTCTTGTCTACTTTTAGCACTATTGTCCAAGTCCATTATTGGCCCTAACAATTAATTCCTTTCAGTTTGCCATCCTTATCCTTGTCATCCTAATGTGAGAAAATTCAATCCATGACCAATAAATCCCTATAAAAGCCCATTCAAAGATCATTTGGAAAGGGTTGGAAAATATCACAAAGTAAGCAAGAATACAAGTAAGACTACTCAAGCATATTTCCCTATTCTTTGCATACATCCATCCAGTACTATTTCTAGCTTATTCAAATCCTTACATCAGTCCCTAGTCATCTCAAGCACAACTAGTTTAGCATTTACTTGTATTATCATATCATAATTGCACTAAGCACTTTCAAATAGAGAACTACATATGGCTTGATCCCTCTTCAGAGTATTGGTATATAGGTAATGTGCCCACATAAGGAGTGTGGATCCACCTATAGTGAATCTTACACACACTAACCCCCCTCATCTTGTTTGAAATTGGTCAAAGTATAATGGAAAAATAAGATTTTAAGAGAAAATATTCTCTACAAAGATCTCTATAGACTTATAGCTACTAAAACTTTAAAGATAGGGTCACATAGACGTATCGAACAAAACTCAAAAATCTTAGATCCTTAGGAAAATAGTGTCGAATAAGGACTACAACATTGGTACCACTCCTATCCACTTTCAGTGATCCTATCCAATTAAAAAAATCAAAATTATGTTTGTGATAGTGTCCTAGACTTGCATAGTGAATATCATATCCTATCTCAGTTGGATCAACACAGTTTAAGATAAGTCTTAATTTTTCCCTCTTATTACTATTTATAGAAAATCTCTAATTACCAATAAATTTCACAAATTAGTAGCTTATTTGCCACATATTATTTAATAATTTATAAATCCAAACCCTTTAACTAAAAAAGGAATAAAACCCCAATTATTCCCAAAATTGTTAAATCAATATTCATTGTTATGTTTAGACTTCTTATGTATGCCAGACACTATATATGCTATATATCTTAGTATTGTCAATTTTATCATACTATATACTTCACTTATTATTTTTGAGTGCTTTCAAATTAATTACAAGACTCAAGTCCACTACATTGATCCAAACTTGCTATCATCTACCCACTAAGGGAATTTACACTGATCCATGGTTATTCATTTGAAACATTCATCCACTTAAGGGCATCTTATACACAATTTATATTACCAAGTTCTACCCTTACATTATCTGCATTCTAGTTTTAGTATGTTTGTATATTTATATTGATCATTGCTATTTATACTTAGATTTTTTACCAATTTTCATTACTTTAGACTTAACATATGTACATCTTATCTCTTACCTAAATTTTGGCTACATTCATGCATGCTTTCATTTCTAGCTTTCATAGTTTATATTTGATTGTATTTTATATGGTTATTCTATTTGAGGGCATTTGAATATGTCATTATTCTTTGGCTCTACACCACTTATATTCATAGTATGTATGCCTTGGACATATGCCTATGTCCCTTGTGTTTGATTTCCTAGTTATGTATGTAGACATTTAAACATGCCATTATATGTGGCTCTAAGCCAATTTGCTTATTGCTTGCATATGTAGACATTTGAACATGTCCATGTATGTCTTTTCTCATATTTAGTGACATGTGTCTATGTCCCTTGTATTGTGGCCCCTTGGCCTAATTTTCATGCATCATGTGTTTTGTATGTATGCTTTAGTTTATGTGCCATGGCCATAACATTTGTATTTTATTATTACACACACCAGCTTTTGATCCCACAAGGGACCTCATGCATCCACCCTTCCTACTTAGGTGTTGTGATAGACATCATGACCCATCACCCTAAGTAGTTACTAATTTCTACTATATTTTTTTGTTATATACATTTATTACATATATATTGACACCCTTCTGAAAGGATAGACATGACATACATTTTACATCACATATTTATGCTCAGATTATCTTACATTTTGATGTTATGTTTGCAAATTATATGGGATTATCACACACTTATCATATATGCTCTAACTAACACACATTTTGTAGATCTATTTAAAGATAGTTCTTACATAGGTTCCAAAACTACCCTCAAAAAAGGGGGAATTAAAAAGGGTTTTTCATAGTGATCAGGCTCCTATATTACATTCACAGAAAAAAATTTACACACAAGTTGAGTTTCAAAAGTTTAGACATAGGTAAACATAGGAAAAGATAGTGACTCAAAAAGTAGTAAAATGACACATAATTCAAACTAGATATACATTAGCACCTAAATAAGGAAACTAACACCAAATGGTTTTACTTTCTAATATATGACAAGACTATCTAGTAGCCCCAACTTTAGGACAATTTAGATTGGCCAAAATAGTACACTAGGTATAGTACATGTTTACATAGATTCAATTATAGGTTTGATAGTTATGCACAAATTTTACTTAGATTCACACTAGTTCAACTCAAATTCATATTATTTGCTTAGATTTGGGACATCATGCATGGCATGATCATTCCCATATTCAATTCATATACTCAGATATAATTATTACAACTTAGTCTAGAATTAGTATACTTAGATATCAGAATGGGGGCATGTGTGTAATACATTGTTTCCATAGGCTTAGTGACACACATGTTGATCAAATGAAATGGAAAACTCAATGTCATTATATATGTTTTATACACTTTAAATCATATTCTAATTCGATACTAGTTCATGCCTTAATCCATCTATAGTGGTTACATTCTCAAGTGACTTAAAGTCGCCTAGTTTACTCGAGTGGTCATAGAGCCAACATACATAGTTAGATATACTCAATTAGATATTTATAACACTTTGTGTAGTTAAATTTAATAATACATATAATACACATGGGTGGGAAATGATGGATTTATATCGTACTTTAGTGAGTTCTTGAGCCACCCAAATGAGAGGGTTTGACACACTATCAATCCAATCCAAGTTATCTATAGGTCATGATCCACCAAGTATGGGTGGGAAGTGATGAAATTAAAAATAGATTAAGTTCTTGAGCCACCCACACATGAGGATTGAGAAAGATATCATATTATTCCAAGATATTCAATGATTTTATCACTATATACACATAAACACACATATTGTCACCAAGTTCAAACATTGGTTCACGTACCCAATGAGGTGTATTCATTCCTTTCCTCTTTCTCATATCTTTACTCAATTACTTATTTATTAAACATAATATTTTGCTTTTAATATCTCTTAAGTAAGGATTGATTTATGAAATTTTCATTTGAAAGTCATGCTTTGGATCATGCTTCACATATGAAAACCCAGCTTCACATACTCAGACTCAGCTTCATGGGCTTCACTTCCTAGGTAAGTCCAAGTACACTTATTTTTCCTTTATACTAGTCATTTAAATTTTTTGTTTTTTAATAATAAATGGGGGGTTGGAAATTTAATTACCTAAAAGTGGTATTTGAGTACTAATATTGCTACTTGAGACAAGTTATTCCTAGATTAACCCTAGACCTATCTTAAATCCCATTATCACACTTTTTTAGTCTTTGTGTGAACCACAGGCATAATTTTTAGCTTAAACATAGTCTTAACTCCACATTTCATAATCCTATCCCTTTATGCCTCATAGTCTACCAGTTGAACATTAACACCATATTAAGGACACTAGAGCCATGTGGTGCTAGTGTCCTTAAAATGGTGTTTATTTCATTTACATTATCTTTCCTAAATGAATATATTTTAAAAATTAAAACCCTCATAAGATCAGCCTAAGAATATTTTATTTTCCATTGAAGTTTAAAAACACTATAAATATATACTTTTATACCTCTATCCACTATATGGAAATTAAATGTAAAATACCTATTCAAACATGAAACAAGTTGAGCAAAATCAAGGTTATTAATCCCTATTCTCCTACATACATACCATCTATACAATTGACATAAGCTCATATTTTATATATTTCCAATCTTTAGAACACTCAAGACATTCAAGACCACTATCACTCTAACATCACTTGCACTTGCACCAGTACTTAAGTGGAGAGAACTACATCGGGATTGATTCCTCCTTAGAGTATTGGTATGTAGGAAACTCTCTTCTCAATGGGGTGTTAAGGATGTCCATCTTATCCTAATAATGAAAAAAAAAATTATATCATACCTTAATTTCAATGGGGATTATATTTTTCTTCATAAATCAACTATTATAGGCATAATATAGAGTTTCAGACTTTGCACATGTAGAAACAAAACCCATAAACATGTGTAAGTGAACCTAAAAAATTAGATTAGTTATACATAGAGGAAAATAATACCATTATTAGGATAAAATAACTACATGGTGTTACTTTCCAAATGTGGTGTTACTATTTAGGAGGGGTTCTAATATAGGGATCTAACTGATGACACTCAGACATATTCATATCTCATTTTATAGTTGATGTAGGAGCATCACTCTTAGGGAGTATTTTTGTCTAAATTTGGTTTGTTTTCATTAATTTAGGAGCGATTATTCCTTTTATGTATTTAAAATTCCCAGATAATTATTATATTTTAAACTAGTGGCCTAGGATTGCATCTAGGTAGTATAAATTTCAAATTTAGGATTTTCCTGCCAAAACTAGTTGTATTCAAAATTTGAATTTTGGTTTATTTTAGGACCTACAAGGGTGAGTTAAAACCTTTAATAATTTTATTAACATGTTTAAAATGTCATTATATACCCCTTTAAACATTTACAAGGGTCTAAAGTGACATATGCCTAGAAAATCAACTTTGGTATTTGGTCACCTTTTCAAACTTGT
This sequence comes from Torreya grandis, assembly GCA_037957365.1. Classification (NCBI taxonomy): domain Eukaryota; kingdom Viridiplantae; phylum Streptophyta; class Pinopsida; order Cupressales; family Taxaceae; genus Torreya; species Torreya grandis. The sequence continues at coordinate 2,949,033 of JARHVA010000982.1, read as the reverse complement.
CATGTAATCATAGAAAGATTTCAAGAAGTGGTTACACCAGATATGTTTGATAAAAAAATAAGATATATTATAGGAAATTAATTTTTATGCATGTTTTAAGAGACAAGGTTTGAATAAAATTAAAAAAATAAAAAAGCCCTGTTGAAGAATTGTTACAAACCCCTGCTTTTAAAGTTATTTCTTTTGTATGCAGATTGTATTCTTGTTGTTAATGGGTCAAAATACATTTTAATTATGATTTTATGTGTGTATTAAGTTTAATTTTATTTTATATAGGATTATTTTCAATAATTAATCTAATTAAACTTCAATATTCATACATGATTGATAGATAAGCACTGTGTTTTCCTATACCCTACCTTATTGCCTAGACTATGTACTATTCTGTGCAATAAATTATCATAAAATTGCTTTGAAATAGATTTTTAAGGTGTTTTTAAGTTATTTTAATGTGTTTATATAGTCCTTAAAACTTTATTTTTTCATTTTATTGTGTTTGATTAATCTACATGAACATAGACCTATAGTTACATTGATTTCTTGCATAGTCAACCACATAATAGATTAGAAAACCTTAGTAGATGATTGGAAAGTACCAACTAATGATTGGATAATTTTAAATAGGTAAATACATACCTATATAACCTCTCAAAGTTTTTTCAAACCTACTTAAATGTTATTAATAAAAATTTCTTGACTCTTGGGTTGTGATAGAGGCCTAAAAGCCCTAAGCTAAGGTTTATTACATATCTCAAATTCTAATTGTCAAAATTTCACAAAATTTTGTATTATGATCTTATTCAACATTATTGAAGTGAATAATAAGGTTTCAGTATTGTACAAACTCTCCAATATGGACTTTTGTGAATTGAGTTGTGTTTAGGCTTGAGGAGGCCTAATTGGGAAAGGCTATTACCTAGAAAGAGGGTCTACAAGGGGAATTAGACCATGAAAATTGGTACATATATGGGTATAAATAGAGGGTAGATAAAAATACTTTTTTTCCAGATTCCTTTTAATTTTTTTGTATAATCAAGAAAGCAGGGTAAAAAGGGCTAGTAGGAAGGGTCAAGAGCTTAGGGTGTTTGGAAAAGAATTCATAGTTGAAACTTGTAGTGGGGAACCTCTACATCATCATCACTCAAATATTTTGTATCAAGTATTTTATATATAAGTATTTATATGTAAATATTTATTATTTTTTAAAAAATTCAAAGCTAGTCAAAATTTGTAACAAATTAGTGGTTAGTTTATGCATATTATTTCAATGGGTTATATTACTCAAACATTTAATCAAACATAGGATTTAAATTATTAAAACCCCAAAGGTTTAAAAACTTCATGTTATATTTTTTTATAAAGATAAAATATACAATATAGTATGTATAATAGTACAAATGAACCTCACAAATAGCTTAATAATAATCTATGAATGTAGCCATGAGTATGATCCCAAATGGTTTGAACTACTAAATAGAGGGAGAAAATCATTTGAGTACTTTAAATCTAACCATAAACCAATGGTATCATTCACACTTCCCCACTGGGGGTGGCCCTACCCTTCATGGAAGGGTAGATAAAAATAGTGTGGATATCAAGAAAATAACTAAAACCCATGTGTGTAAAATTTATAATGCATGCAACAATCACATAGATTATAGAATTTAATCCTCTATTTATTATGACATCAACATAGACATATAAAATAGAAAGTATAATAGAATGACAATGTCTCAGCTATAACATTACTTTGGCCAAAGTTTTCATTAAATAAATTACATCTAAGGATCTGAGTCAATTTCATTCACATAAACTCTTTGCTACTGAATCATGGCTATTTGATGATATCAATGGATACGTCTATGAGTTTTATATTGTAACCCTCATATATCTATCACATGTTATCCAAGAAATATGTCTAATAATTTTCACACACATATTCAATAAGAATAATTATAGATTACAACATACATTCAACTCAAATAGTACTATAAGGTAGAAAAAATATAACTCATCAATATTATTTTTTCCATTCATTCAACTTTCAATGATATACATAAATTCATCATATGAACTGTATTCAAAATCAAAAATATATAAGAGATTAGAACAAGAATCCAAAACTAGAACACTATAATCATTTCACAATATATCTATGTGTTTCATTTTAATATAATTTCATAAGTATATATATCTAGTGATGTAGAAATTAGTTACTAGTATAAAACAATAAGTCCCAAATAGCAAAAAAGATTAATATTATTCTTTACTTTATTAATATCTTGTCCTTCCAAGACCTATTCTTTAATTTTCCTCAATATGTAGAGATATCATATTGTAATTGTTATAAAAACACAGACTATAAATATTTATTAACAAGATTTGTCCCATATAATAAGAGCCATTACAATAATACAAAAAAATTGTATATAACATATATAAGTTGCTCTTAATATCCTATTACAAATTCATATAATACATGGATAATCATCCTCATCAATAAATGTATATTTACTTATGCTTTTCATGTCAAAATTACACTTCATAACTTACAACCCTAATAGTTTAATAAAATCAAAAGAAATTTCATGTTTAATATCAACAGCCTAATTATCTACACATTTGCATGCATAAATGAATGCAATCAAACACACTATTTATGAATAACAATGAAATAGTTTCCAATAACATTACTAAATATTTATTACACCTAAAATCATCTAAAACTTCCTTACTTGGTATTTATTATTTGAGTTCATTCAAATATGCTTAATGAACTAGATAACTCAATCCCATAACTTCTAATATGATCTACAACTATATTAACAATATATGTTCTCAATGTTTTTATCACATGGCACATTCTAGCTGAATAATTGCAAACCCATTCCAGGTAACAAGGTATATAAAAATAAAATTATTCATATGTAATAAATAATATAAAAAATCTTTACCCCAAATCAATATTAACATTTATACACAAATAAATTTCATCATCCAAATAGTCCACACACAGGCCTACAACATTCCCTCATGTGTGTGTGTGTGTGTGTGTGTGTGTGTGTGTGTGTGTGTGTGTGTGTGTGTGTGTGTGTGTGTGTGTGTGTGTGTGTGTGTGTGTGTGTGTGTGTGTGTGTGCGTGCATGCATGCATATATGTATGTATGTATGTATGCATATATGCATGTATACATGTATGTATTTATATAAAAATATAGGCATATTTGTGCGCATATATATCTATATTTATATTCTTCATTTCCTATCACCATTTTATATATTGATAATCAATAAAAGAACCCAATTCACATCAATTTAATCAAACTAGGAACTAGTCATGAAATTCATTTATATAAACTTAGATTACCATATTGTAACCTATAGCTATATTGGATCATCAAAAATATCAAGTGTTTGCACATATAAATTAATGTAATCATCTTTACTTGTTTATATATATATATATATATATATTCACTTATGCATACCATGAAAATAAGTTTCCAAGACTTAGTTAAACCACTACAACCTGATCATGTCTTTACATAGGGTCATAAGTGAGAGTGTGTGTGTGTGTGTTTACAAGTTTATATACATACATACATATATATATATATATATATATATATATATATATATATATATATATTCCCATTTCAGGAAGAAACTAATAACTCTATTTCAAGCTAATTTAATCTTGTAATACCCATTTCTTCCTAAATCTAGTTTGGTCTTATCCCTATAGGCTTGAGCTCTATAGTTTTAGTTTAATATTTTACCCAAAGGATTTAGTTTCTTTTAAACACAAGTTCAATATCATATGTATAGTCCTATGGATAGAATCAAGTTCCATCACCAGGTCTAAATTATAAAACCATGACTTTATTTTTATCTAAAAACTACCATTTTACACATTTAGACAATATATGGAATAATCCAAAACAAAGATCACATCTATTCAAGTTTGCAAACAATAAATGAGATAAACTGACATGGTTATTGTGGTCTCATTGTGCATAAAGATAGTTATTCTTTTCCTCTTTGTTCAAGATCTTTACCCTTCTCCTTCTCTTTATGTTGTTTTTATCCATCCCCCTTTTCTCTCCTTATTATTTTTCCAAAAACTCATGCTTTTTTTGCATGTCCAGGTAACTCTCCTACTATCTTGTAAGTTTACCATCATGGAACTCTAATTCATCAAAGTTCAAACCCCTCTACTCTTGCCATTAACTTATAGTCACTCACCCTATATATGTTCATGGAAATTATTTAATCCCTCAATCTCTCCAAGAGTGAATTCAAATCCATCAATCATATCAACAAAAAAAAATCCTAACTCTTTACCTTTTCACTTTGTGGTATTTTTCCTATGATAATAACCATAATATAAAAGTCATAAAATTCCTTTTAATTTATGTTTTTAGAGTACATTTACCCTTTTCAATATAACACCAAAAATTCACAATGTGTCCAATCCATATAAGATAAATCAAGGAACCAAACAAGACCAATAACATTCATACCTCCACCAACTATAATGTAGTCAAGATTATCAAAGCATAGTTTAGTTCCCATATAGATTTAAGAACACAACTAGTAAATTCATAGAATTAACATACTATGCAAGTCATGAAAAGTGATGTACCCGATCAATATAAATAAACCCCATATTCTAAAAGGATAATCAATCAATAAAAATTCATTTCACTCAAGAAATTATAATGTGGTGTGTGTGGGTTTGGATCAATTATTTCAACCCCCAATGTTGGTATCTATATCCCCCTCTCTGATGGTACTCTCCTTATATACCACCCATGAAATTTAAATAGTCCTAAAACCATCTCAATAAAATAAATGGGTAATTAGTTTGATATTATCATAATAATCAATATATAAACATCAATAAACCATTGTAATGTAAATCATATATAATTAAATCATAGTCAATCATGATCATAAAACATAGTATAAACATATGCAAATGTTATCCAACATAATAAATGATAAAAATAAACAATATGACTATCAACTGTGTAACATACATATTCAAATCAAACAAAAAAATTAGAACTATAATCCTTAATTTTCATAATCCACTACTAATACTTAAGTAGTTTTGTAGAGCAAAACTGGATGTGACACAAGTTGCTTTAGGGCTACCCATTTGACTAAAGGACAATAATGGAGTTTTTCCAATTTCTGTGTAGAAGGGAGATAAATTTCATGAATTAGTTTTATAAATACATCATAAATTTCATCCAAGAAGTGTTTTAGGGAGGTGTTGTCTAAAACAAACCTTAATAATAAATTAAATAGAGGTTATAAAATAATTTCATTAACACCAATTAAGCATGGAATTACCATCAAATTATTAACAATTTCCTTACCAATGAAAGTAAATTGTAAGAAACAAATATTATTTTTAAAGAATCTAAATTGAGATGAAAGATTACTCACCATAGAAAGAAAATAATTCCACCAATCTTTGCTCATGTTTTAATAAATTCCCACACAATGACATCCTAGACATGATCCTCTAAATTAATTATGAATAACTCTTGAAGCTCTACCTCCATCCAACTAATACTTATTTCTTGCATTGTTTCTTTGTTAAGGAAATATTTGATCGCATCCACTGTTGCACTAGATGACACATTAAAGATAGTGATAATGTCCCTGTTAAAGAGGGGAGCATACAAAAAACTTTATTTTGACTAGTTTTGAAGAGGAGGCCAATAAATAAAAAATAATTAACAAACAAAAATACACACATCAATATCCATATAAGTATCCATCTAAGCAAGAGATAATTAAGGGGAAAAAAAGAATGGTGACTCTCCTTACATGATCCTTATGGCTTGGTTATGAGTGAATGATCACAAAGGTAATAAACACTTAAAAGACAGTAAATAATGAAGTCTCATCAAATATAAAAATGGTCACAAAATTTATTACTATTACATTTATACTTTTGAATGGGATTGTATAAATGATAATTAAATATTGACATTAAATAATTAAACATTGACAATAAATAAAAGTCATTTTTAATTACATTACATTAAATAAAAAAATTAATAATATAATTTATTGTGCATTTTTTATGGATAAAGCAAACTTAAAAATTATTTATTTCCTCCAATTATTTTTTTTAGCATAATTTGTGGATGAAAAAACTAAATATGCCTCGAAAGAAGTGAAAGTGGAAAAATATTTATTTGAATGTTAGTGGGTAGGTATTTATAATATTTAAAAACTATTTTTTATATTCAGTAATATTAGTTTGTATTGGTATGTGTCTGTTGGTGTTTAATTCATAATATTTGCAAATGATATTAGTAAAATTATTGGTCATGATTAATAAAATTTATGCATAATAATATTGGTATAATTTAATATTATTTAATGTAAAAAAATCAATGTATTATTAAATACAATAATAGGTATAAATGATGGCATAATAAGATTTTGTAGTTAGACCAAAAAAATATAAGTGTTTATTGGTAATTTTTTAAATAGATAAATAGATATTAGTTCTTAAGGCTCTTTCACATGCACCTATGATTGTAGTTATTAGTATTATAAATGTTATATTGGTAGGTAGATTTACACTTTTGAATTAGGTTGTATGTGAAGGAATTGTCCATATAATGTAAGGATGACTGACATAATTTACATTAATAATTGTATATAAGAGGTATATGGTTTGAATTTATGATATAGGTAATTTTTAGTTCTTTTCTCAAGGTTTAAATTCAAAGTGAAGGCTATAAATATTATACATTGTATTTTGATTAAAATAAGCGAAAAAAAAACTTTTGATTGATCATGGATTAAATTCAAAACTAAGGATATAAAGATTCATTAGGGACTAATAATAAAATAAATATATAAATAAAATATATTTTTTTTTTAATTTCATGTCAACCATAAAATAAATTAAAAATAATTTTATGATATAAAAAATTATATATAAGTAAGATATTTTTATACCCAATCACTTTTTTTACATTCCAAGATAATTTGAGAAAACTCTACCTAACTATCTACAAAATAAATAACTTTATATATCAAAAAAAATTATTCACACACAAATTTTTAAAAATATATTTCATTCTATTATATCATTAATGTTTTTTCAAAAAATCATGTCTCAAGCCAAGATGACATGACATATGATGTTCAATATAGCTACCATTTTGAAAATTTATTACATATTAATAATTTTTTGATTTGATTTGGATTTCATTTAGCTCTCCAAGTTTTGCAATGTATTCCTTAATGGAATCATTTCCATTTTAATATATTTTAAGATTCTTTCAAACCCACTTATTTTTGGTTCCCATACCTAAATGATACTATCTGCATAAAATTTTCTAGTTTCTTTCCTTGATTCTTTTGCCATTCAGTTTGATATAAATAACTTTGATACAAATTAATTTTTACTGTTGATTTGCAAATAGTTCTCCACTATTGAATTTTCACCATTTGAGTCTCATTTTAGACTCCTTTTCATAGTAAACATCCCCCATCTATTTTGGAAAATGTTTTGAACTTAGATCTATTATAAATAAATGTCCTTTAAATACATTTGCCATTGGATTGAATTCATTTTCAAAAACGATTATAAATATAATTATTTGTTAAGATATTATAAATGAAGTAATCATCCTCGAGAGAAGGGTTGGATCCCACTATTTGATTATTGACATTCAAATTATACCTTGTTTTTGGCCAAAAATAATCAGTTCAATTCTCAATATAATTAACAAAGAGTCTATTTAAAGAATGCAAGATATTTTCCCAATAAATTATCTTTGGAAGCTGAAATCATTCACCTCCATTTGAAACAATTTTTCCCTATATGAAATATATATTTTTATTCTCTTTTTCAATTCTTAAATTTCTTTTATTTCCTTGAAGGGTTCTTGTGGAAGTTTCCCTCCAGATAGATCTAGATTACTATTAGAACATGTTCACCATATTTTGATAGGAATATATAACTATAAATCCTATATTTTTATTTTTTATTCCATTATGTGTGTCATACATAACATGAAACTTAAAACTTATAGGTTTAATAATACCCAATGTCATGTGTTTTCCATCTAATAATTATGGCTCCATAAATTCCTTGAATTTGTAGACCTCCTCAACAAGGTATGGAGTGAATGTACTTAACCCCTCTTGACATGTTATGTAATTATCAATTATCAAAGGTAAATAAAGTGTTTTTATTTTACCAAATATTTAATATATATCCTCATGTGTGTGTCCCATTATAAGGAAGCTTACATAAACAATGTTGAAAACTCATCATACTATCAACATGGATGCAAATTCAAAAAATGTATGATTTTTGTTTTACTTGAAGCATCTTGAAATTGAAAGTAGAGGACCAGTGGATATTTTTTTAATTAATTATATTGTTATCAACATCATATGATTGAGAATACAATAATATTTCCTTTTATCCCTTTAAATTTTCATATAAATCATTTTGTCATGAGGCATCATGAAATGATCTTTTGGAGGATCCATTATTATACAAAAAATGATCATATTTATCAACCATTGGTTATTAAATCTTCCTAAGACACAAATATAATGATTTTACTATAAAATTATCCCCATGTTCAATAAATGGAAGGTTGGAGTGTGAAAAACTAATAGTTTGTGTACATCTGTTTGAATACTAGTCAAAGTAATTAAGAGGCTCATAACATTACATATTGAATTTTATTTACTGTGCATCTTTGGTATGGAAGTTTTCATCTTATCCATTTTAACATGAAAAATGGTCAAGAAATCCATGGGTTTTCCTCTAATTATATCTTGTGGGAATAATATTATACATGATAATTTTTAATTAAGTTATTGTGTTAATTATGATAATTTTCTAATTTATTTATTATATTTAGGCATGTGGTGGATCTAGTTTAGCTTAAAATATTTGTACACTCATAAAATTATTTAAATAAGTTATTCTTTGTGATCAAAACATCTCAAAAATATTATTTTAGACTTTTCTAAAATTAGATTACGACATTGTGGGTAGATGTAACAATGCAAGTTTTTGGTTATCCTTCTTGAAGATTAAATACTATGTATAGTTTGGAGGAAGAATTCTAGGTGGAAATTTGGTTCCATCGTATCCTACATAATGTGTCAAATATGGAATTGTATGTGAGTTTTCTTGTATTATTTTTCAAAGGCTTACAATTATTATGACAATATTTATTTTGGGTTTCCACAATATTGTATTACCATTAACCAACCACAACCCACCATGTAGAAACTATTTTTATAATTGAGTAAAGTCATTATTAGGATGTAATAATCCATATACCATACATTTTTACAAATATAAAATATGTCAAATATCATTTTACCAAATTTTTCTTGCTTGATTGGTCTCCTATTTTAATGATAGCATTTGGTTCAAATGCAATTAGCATGAACTCCCATTTTGAATTTTTATCCATGCCTCATTTTTTTACATCCCACTTATTAGTGAGCCTAAGGGAATTATGGATATACAATCATATTTTAAATAGGGTTTCTTAGCCATGCTCTAAAAAGTAGTCATTTGTATTTCCATCAGATTCTATATTAGATGCATTGGCTAGAGTTACAATAAATTTATAGAATGTGTGAATGTTATAAGGTATTATTAACATTTTTAGATAATTATTGCACTTAGAGTCATCAAAATATATTGTATAAACTAATTCGTGTCATCATTATTCTAATGAATTCCACATTTTGACCTCTACCTCCTTTGAGACATATTTTATCTTCATATCCATAGGAGAGCCATTAAGATGGGTTAATTGGATATAAATCCATTGTATGATAGATATTTTAGATAAGGACCAACCTTTGAAATGAGGGTTGTATAATTTTTTTATATGAACACCAAATTTAGTTATGTCTAAGTCTTTAAATTACACCATGTTAGCTTTAAGCATATTTATAATTGTTCCCTCTATAACTTACTTGCTCAGAGATGGACACAAAAGGATAAAATAGGTAGAAAAACCTATAAACTTAAAACTGTAGTCACTGTTATGTAGTAAGGGTGAACCTTTTGAAAATCACTCACTCCTAGTAATCCATATGGTGATTCTTATTTTTTGGAGAACCAAATATTTTATTCTCCAAGATAATAATGTGTTTTGTTGTATCAAGATCAAAAAATCATAATAAAAAAAATTATCATATTTTTAACCATAACATAAAAATTTAGCTATCCCAATCTTTCTCCTTAAATTTGATGATCTTCTATCACGTGATATATATAACCATTAGAAATGTCACTAACTCTGTCAAAAAAATTATGTTATAAAACAATGTTCTTTTTAAAAAAATCAATTACATGTTTAGGACCATTATTGAAGGTGATTTAATTTCCATCACTACAATATACATCTTCTATACCACTAGAAACCTCATATTAACTATAAATGGATGAATTTGCATGTTTTGACACTTTCCTCTCTTCTTAGGTGATAAATTATCCTTTGTTCTTGATATTTGCCAAATTTTATATGTTATAAATTAAATAAGGTGATTTTTTCCATCCAATACTAGGTTAATGATAAAAACATCTAAGCCTCTTCCCACATATCTATAATCTAGTGTCAGCCTTCTTATATACACTTTGCCTCTAACACTTTGCTTCCTTGTAAGAACAAGCCGACATGCTCACTTTCTCCAAATTCATGATACATTAAAATTATTTTAGAAATAATAATCATGAGATTAAATATATGTCTTGATATTAATTATGTTATTATAATAAGAGATATAAACCATTCATAACTAGACTCTCCATATTAATTTATTTAGGCCATGTGTAATTGCTAATAGATTATTGAATTACATTACAAAAATAAACAAATGGTTAGGATATAGTGATGTTTTCTAGTGCTCATTAACCTTATGTTTTCTTTATTAAGTAAAAATTTTAATTGAAAGAATGTTGATATTATATTTTTAACTTTCTGAAGTCATTATAGAATTTAAATTTAGCCTTGTACAAGAAAACCATAAAGTGCCTCATGGGTCTAAGGGCATCCATCAAATGAAAGAAAAAATGGGAAATGAAGATCCCAAAATACCTATGAAGGTTAATAAAGGTCTAAAATTATCTGACACATCCCCCAAAAAAGGCATGAATATATATAAGGAGGTCTTGGTCAGCCATTAGATAGAAGCTGATAATTCTAAACCATCAAACATGTCCCATGAATTAATCATGAGAGAGAATATTTTGATCACTAAAAGTATCCCACTCCCAAATATCCCTTTGGAATCCTCCACCCTATCTTGGGTAGATCAAGTCTTGGGAAAATGACCAATGGGTGACCTCTCAAATTTACATATGATCTTGACTTCTGATAATAATGACACTTAGGTTGATATTCCCAACTCTTTGGTTAAATTGGTAGATAATAATATGGTAAAATATATTATAACCAGGGTAAATGACTTTAGACCTAATATTTATTCACTTAGTAAATGGGCCAATAATAGGTGGAAGCCCAAGGGCCAAATTGAGGTTGTTGCTTTACCAAAGGAATTCTTCCTGGTCAACTTCACCAACCAAGAAGATTGCTTTAGGGTCCTCATATAAGGACCCTAGTTCATGGGAAAAACAAATGGTTTATCTATACATTAAAAAGTAGGAACAAAATTGAATAACATATCTATGGAATATATACCCATGTGGGTGTCTCTTCTAAAATTACCCCTAGAATACTGGGAACTAGTGATCATTTTTGGAGTGGTAAGGACACTTGGATAATTGATCAAGATTGATCCAATCACTATGGCTAGGATAAGGATGATTGTGTCTAGTGTTTAGGTATTTATCCTAGTAGATAAACATCTTCTACATTACATTAAACTAAAATCTAAATATGGGGTTTGGTTTCAAAGAATAAAGTATGAAAACTCTAACCTGATTTGTTTAGATTATAATATTTGTAGTCACTCCCTGAAGGATTGTCCTAGGTTCCCCCTTTCCCCCATTCCCTCACCTATTCAATCCCCCCTTTAGACTCCCTTTGTGTATCCTCATCTAATCCATACTATCCCTTCAATTTCACCCCTTCCCAACCAACCCACCACCCTAATATCTTCCCCCTTTAGTTCTCTCAATGTCCCCTCTCATTTTCCTAAGCCCCTTCTAATTAAGAACCCTACTTTAGATTTTAATCATATTGAAAACCCTAAATATGTACCCTTATACATTACCTCTCTCAAATCCCTACCTAATCAGAGCCCCTTATTTGATATGATCCCTATATATTCTACCCTAAAAATTCCTAGGGTTTCTTCTAACATTTTGTTTGTATCACCATCGAACCAACTAGGTGTGGTGAATTTGAAACCACTTCAAATCCCATGGAGCACCATTATATTAGAGACGATTTGTAGTGGAGGGTCAACTCATATTTATTTCCTATCTTGTAACAATATATCCATGCCTAAGAAGGAAAAAGGAGAATTTTTCACTCCAATAGAAGAAGAGGAGGAAAACTAGAGACAAGCAAAATCAAAAAGAGGTAGGAAGAAATTAGACACTAGAGACGGACAAAAACAACCTAGTATAACCCAAAATAATTTATCATGGAAGAAGGATACTATTAATGAAATAGCCAAGGGTTATCAAGTAACCCTTAAAACCCACTTCACTAGACATAACTAATGAAGTTCATTTCTTAGAATGTAAGGGGAATGAATAATCCTAGAAAGCATAAACTGGTTAGTAACTTAATAAATAGAAATAACCCACTGATCATTATTTTATAGGAGACAGAAAATTTAGAATAACCATTCAAAAAAATTACTAACTTTATATGGAAAAAATCAAAGTCATTATGTATGAGCTCAGATGGTACCTCTAACAAAATTACCACCCTATGTAACCTGTAAGAATTAGAAGGGGAAATTTTTGTCAAAATCAACTATCATATAGCTATACTCTTCAAAAATAAAATATCCAAAACAAAATGGATAATATCTAACCTTTATGCTCCCAATTCTAAGATGGCTAGGAGAAAACTTTGGGATGACTTGTTAGCTTTCAAAAAAATCAGCAACAACTAGAAATGGATTTTGGTAAGGGATTTAAATTCTCCCTATCTCCTATGGAAAATAAAGGAGGCATTATGGGTTTCAAAAATATCATGGCATACCTCAATGATTTTATAATATAATATGGATTAGTGGATGTTAATCTCAAAGGAAATCCTTTCACATAGACAAACTAAAGGATAGGGGAAGATCTAATATAGGTTAGGCTTGACAAATGTCTAGTCTCCCTATGTTGGGACCTCCAAAATAATATCTCCTTATTTTACCTCCCCAAAATTGGATCAAACCATAACCGAATTATTTTTTAAGGAAATATTATCCCTAAATCTAAAAATGTCTCATTTATATCTGAATTCATGTGGATGCATCACCCAAATCTATATGGAAACATTAAGACTTGGTGGAAATAACCATTATCAAGATTTCACATGTTTATCTTGGTTAATAAACTCAATTACCAGAAAACCAAACTATAAATTTGGAATAGGGAGGTTTTTGGTAATATTTTTGCTCAAAATAAACACATAAAATAAGAAATCATAAAGCTAGAAATCTTCTCCTTGATTCATGGTAATAATGAACAAAATTATGCTCTTGAGAAGGATCTCCTTAGTACCTATCATAATCTTGAAGTCATAAAAGAACATTTTTGGAAATAGAAGTTTAGATGCCTTAGGGTGTAGGAGGAAAAAAACACTAATTTTTTTCATCATCAAGCTTCTAGAAATAGGAACAAAATTCAGATTTAGGAACTCGTACAGGATGATGGAAGGAAATGTATGAAACCACAAAACATTAATGAATAGATTATTCAATACTTCAAGGATATTCTCAAAAAATGTGGCACCATAGAACTAATTTTAGAGGGAAAAATGATTCACAACATTCCAAAACTTATCTCTCAAGCTAACAATACTTCTCTTCTGAAACCTCCCTTGGTAGAAGATAACAAGGCAACATTGTTATCAATGGAAGAAGGTAAGGCCTAGATGGATTTCCTCCAATATTTTTTAAGAAATTTTGGGATCATTCACTCAGAGGTTAAATTTATTATATAATAATTCTTTAGATAAGGGATAATTCTAAAATATATGACTAACACCTTTCTTGTGCTTATTTCCCAAAAAATTTAAACAAATTATCTCAAAGACTTTTGATCGATAAGCCCATGTTCTACGTAGTATAAAATTTGCTCTATTAATCTAGTTAGAAGAATTCAATCCATTATAAATAGAATTATAGTCATATAAAATGCAAAATTTTGTAACTTGAGTATGACTTGTGGCATCCATCCCATAGGACCCTCTTGCTTGCTTTCATGACCCTTCTAAGCACCTTTTTGTTGATTCTAGACATCCATAGGCTTTCAAGACCTCATTCTAGCTTAGCTAGGACCCATTTTTCATGATTAGTCCATCCCCCTAAGTCCTATACCCTTCAAAAAATAGCACCCAACTTGGACTATAGTGTTTGACCCTAGGGTGTCCCCTTTCTAATGCTCTTGTCCAATCACATTTTGAGCATAGATTACCATTTTTCCCTGATTCCTCTTCTTCATTATGTTGGCCTAGTACAATTACATTTAACTCATGACCAAAATATCCCTATAAAATCCCATTCAAATTTAATTTAGAAGGGGTTGGAAAATATCACAAAGTAAGCAAGATTACTCAAGTGTATTTCCCTATTCTCTGCATATAGCCATCCAATACTATTTCTAGCTTATTCAAATCTTTACACCAGTACCTAGTCATCTCAAGCACACCTAGTTTAGCATTTTTCATCTTCATACACACTATTTCACAAAACACATTGAGTGGGAGAACTACATATGGCTTGATCCCACTTCAGAGTATTGCTATGTAGGCAGCATGCCCACACAAGGGTTTTGGAAACATGTTCAGTGAATATTACACACACTAACCCCCCCTCTTTCTTAAATATGGTCAATAATAATGAATTTTAGGTTTTGAATATAAAATCATCTCTACAAACTTCTATCTATAAAAACTTCATAGGCAAGGTCACACATACTTGGCAAACAAAACCTAGAAAGCTCAGATCTTTAGGACAACAAAAGTAGAGGTAGATTATAACATCAAAAAATAGGGTGTAATATTTTTGTTACTCCTATACTTTCACTAAACAAAGGCCAAATCTTGATTTGTGATAGTGTCTCAGTCCTACACAGTGAATTCCAACCTCTATCTCAGTTATATCAATTAATTTCTAGCTAAGTCTTATTTCTTACTCTTATTACTATTTTTAGAAAAGTTTAAATTGAAATCAAATTATAAAAATAATTATAATAATTATTACATATTTATCTACTAATTTTACTACTCAGACCCTTTAACTAAATTAGGAATAATACACTAATATTCCCAAAATTGTTAAATCATTTGGTGAACTTGGCTTACTTTGTTTGTACATAAAAGCCTTAGAAACCCTAGGGTAAAATTCCTAATAAATTTTACTATATTCTTATGATTTTTTACCTTCATAATATAATAAAAAATTAACATAAAATTTTAAAATTTTGTAGTAATTTTAAAATAAATTTCTTTTAAACCTAGTTACCCATACTAAGTCCCAATATTTTTCCTATAATTTTTTGAATTTTTACTTGCATATTTAAATCAAAAATTTACATTAAATTTTTTAAAAAAATTATAATTTTAAAATAATTTTATTTCAAACCCTAGTTGCCCATACTAGGTCCTGATATTTTCCCAGTACTTTTCCAATAATTTTTTGATTTTTTACTAGCATATTAAAATAAAAAATACACTTCAAATTTCAAAATTCAATAGTAATTTTCAAAAACAATTATCTTTCAAAACCCTAGTTTCATCTTTTAGGTCTCTTTAAATCATAAATTTTCCAATAAATTTTTAATTTTTTACTTGCATATCTAATTCAAAAATACACTTTAAATTTCAAAATTTCATAGTAAATTTTAAAATTATCATATTTCAAACCCTATTTGCATATACTAGGTCACATTGCTTCTTGAGGTATCACCTTATATGTTTGTGAGCTTTGTATCTTTTTTACATAATTTCCAATTCATTATTTTTAGGATTTTACATTTCCTATATTTAGTACTTTCCTTCTCTATCACTTTACCTGTTATAAATTATTATAAAAAATTCAATCAAATTTCAAATTATTTTCCTACTTTAACAATGGCTTAATACATGGATTTTGATGAAATTGACAAAAGGGAACTATAAGAACTCTTAACTAAAAACCATGACATGAAAGATGACATGATTAAGATATTACAAGAGGAAAAACAAAGATTTAACAATGGTCAATCTTCTCAAACCATAAAGTAGCTTGTTATAAATGACACTATGGGGGCAACTATGTCTTAACAAACCCCTATAGTAACCCAACCTACCTCTATGCCACTAGCTACAACTAGTACATCTTTGTCTCTTGATGTGGCAGCCCTTGTGCAATAGATAATATCTCTTCACTCCAAGCTGCTACATCTTGAGAAATGTACCTCTAGACCTACATAGGCTTTGGATTTTTTTTCTTTATTACATATACCATTGGTATGTCACATTTCTTCTACACCCTTGCCACAAGTTTTGTTCAACCCAAGATTACTCTATATGATGGAAAGGGTGATCTAGAGACATATTTGAGAGCCTTCCACGTAGCATGCTTGGACTATGTACCAAATGACTGGCTACTTACCAATCTATTTCCACAAGGCCTAAAGGATTATGCTTTATAATAGTTCTATAATCTACCAAATTAGTCAGTCAATGCATTCAATCCTTTAGCCGACATGTTCCTAGCTCATTCCATCATTAACATTGGTGATAAGGTTTCATATTCCCAAGTTGCACAATAGAAACAAAGGTCAAATGAGCATTTCACAAATTATGTTCTTTGATATAAGACTATTTTGGCTAAGATGACTAGCCCTATGGTTGATCAAGAGTTACAAGATTTATTCAAATAAAGTCTCCCACTAGCTTTTCATGAATCAATTATGTTCAAAAGATTCTCTTCATTGAATTATGTCATACACTAAAGGAATGATAAGTTAAACTAATTTCAATGGGCAAACTCAAGTACACAAGTATCTCAAAAATAATAAACAAGAGTAATAACAAAGCCCCATACAAAGTCAAGGTCAATGATAGCAAGATTCAGAATAAACTAATAGTTAATTTGGCTTCTGATCCCCCTTAGTATGTGGTTTTATTAACACCTCCTTGATGAACCTTTACCAATTTACCAGTTTCTCTAGCTAGAGTTTTACAATAACTATTAGAATGTAACATCATATCTCTCCCTCTTATTTGGGAAGTTGAACCAACAAAGCCTATTCTACAGGGATATGATCAGCATGCATTTTATGAGTTTCATAGGGAACCAAGCCATATAACAAATAGATGCATCATTTTAAGACATAATATATAGGATTTGATAGATGGTAATCATATTGATCTTGACACTTTAGTTGAGCCTCTTCAGTCAAAGCAAACATTGGATAAAGCTTTGAAAATCTTCTCAGATCCCTTTCTACAACATTTTAAACAAGAGATAGGGGAGACATCAGGGATTCACCATGTATATCATGTACATCCACCATCAAATACATACAAGGCACCTTCAGTTGAGTCACATCCTTTGAGCAATATGATTGGTGTGTAAAATTCTAGAGTTTTATCTAGACCTTCCATCTCCTTCTCAAAGTAGGAGATAGTTGGGGATGATTCACATTATTATTAACTCTTTAGAAGAGTGTACATTCATAATCATCATATTCATAGTGTTCTCATAGATAATAGATCTAGTGTAAACATGTGCATTATGGAATTATTGAAACATTTAGGATATTCAAAGTAGGATATTACACTAATGAACATAGTTATCAGTGGATTTATTGGGCACATACAGATTTCATTAGGTGAGATTGAATTTCCTTTACAGGTCCAACACATGTGGCCACACCATTTACTATTGTTCCTATTATAGAAGTTTTCAATATGTTACTTGGTCAACCATGGACTCAAAAACTTCAAGTAGTACCTTCAACAATTCACAAATTCATGAAATCCATTCACACTAATTAGGTTTTTAAAGTTGGTGGAGTTTCATATGAGTTACCACTCCCTAATTCATAGCCATCTACTATTTTACAGTCACTAGTTTTAGTTTTGCCACCATTTTTAGTTTCTTCACCAGTTAAGGTTTTTACTCTAGTTCAAATTTAGACACAATCGAGACCTCCATCACTAGCATAGAAAGTTCATACACGTCCATATAGATCTCTTTTAGATCATCCATAGTTTCAAAATTCTAAACTACTTCCAACTATAGTGTTCACAACTATGTAGTATCATTGAGGTCTCATACCTCTACACATAGAGCACATGTTTAGAGAGAATATCCTACTACCAAATGGGTCCCTAAGAGCCGTTGCATCCACTTCTTAGAGTTACATGAGGAACCCACACTTGATTTATACTTTAGAGATTTTAAAGAATTTATAGCATATACAACTTTTGGAGCCATAATCTTAGCATTTCTATCATGCTTCATGATCATGCATGATCCTCTCCTTGATATAAGACACCATGATAAGTAGTCTCCCATGAGACTCATTAATTAGTATCATCTCTTATCAACCTTACTTGTGCATATATTATCTTTAAATTATTGTACATAGTCTTCTTGTGATTGATTGCAGATAGCTAAAATCTTAAAAATACCAAAAACATTCAAATATTCAAAAATTCAAAAACATTTCAATTGTATGCATTATCCATGCTTTACATTTCTACTACTATGTTAGACCTATATTTGCTATTATATATATATACACACTCAAAGGAGATCAAGTGAAGTATGGTAATATATATATTATATATATATATATATATATATATATATATATATATATATACATATATATATTACCATGCTTCACTTGATCTCCTTTGAGTGTGTGCAGTGACATTAATCTATTTGATTGGCTCACTCTACCCATTGAGGGGGCATCCTAATTCTACATTCAAGACATTGATACATATACCCACTGGGGGCATCTTCTACATGACTACACCATCCAATTTATGTCATTCCTACACCACACACTCTAGTTATCATGTTGATGTACATTATTTCCTAGCTTACATAGATTAATTTATCAACACTCACTAGTATATATCACTCATGTATTTTCTTAGCATATACCTAGTCTTGTACTATATGTCTTGGTTACTTTCAAATTATTTCTTTGATTAGTTAGATGTGATTATATTTCCAATCTTTACATGATTTCCTTCCTTTCTTTGTGTAGCTAGATTGATTGCATTCCTCAGTTCTTATTTTGTCTCTTATATGTGCCTTAGGACATTTGCCAATATCCTTTGCCTATAATCTTCTATGTGATTATGGATTTCACACCAACCTTGTTTTTAAATGTATGTGTATGTAGCATTTGAACATTCATTATATGCTTAATTTCTAGTTTGAGTGGCATGTGCCCATGTCCTTTGTTTACTTGGCCCCTTGGCCACTCTTGTATGTTTCTTGCCATGTGTGCTTTTTGCTTATTTTCTTCTCATTGTTTTCAATATCATGATCCACATCATGCATTATCTTGTTATCTTGGATGCCATGATGGACATCATGCTCTATCCCTCCTTTCCAACTAAAAACTAACTAGACTTCTAGTTCTAAGTTTTAATTTAGTATATTACACATACTATTATATTGTTATATCTATCTAGGCATACCCCTGTTGATCTTAAAATCTCCTTTATAGACTATGTTATATATTGAGATATCTTAACAATTATCATTTCTATATCATGTATTTCATAGCATAACACACTTGTAGGGATCTTTATTCTGATAGAAATCATTGTAAGGTCTTCACTCTTACCCTCATAAGAGGAGACAATAAATAGGGGTTTGGCCATATAGATCAAAACTCCTACCAATTGAAAAAAAAATTAGAACACTCAGAACAATAATCAAAGGTCAAACTAGGTAGAAAATACTAGAAAAATAATGACAATTATAGAATAGTTTTTAGTTTTAATAAAGGATAATAGCATCAGACATGGAAAATATTTTTAAACACCAGGGTGTCTTATTTTTGATGCCCTTGTATAAATAATAGAAAAACTAGATATTTTAGAAGTAGGTAGAAAAGTAGGTACAACTACAATTTTGCACTTTTAGACCAGTTCAAAATCAATAGTGTTCATTACACTTTTCTCAAATAATTTAGACATAAGGGGCATCATGCATGGCATGATGGCTATCACTTCCAATTTCAAATATGGTAGTTGGTATAACTTCTAGATCAAAATATATGTTTCAGACACTAGTGATTGGGGGCAATGTGTATAGCACATTTGTTTTGTTTTATTTTGAGTTTAGTATATTACCCAAGTATTCTTAGTAATTGTATGTCTTAATCAATTTGTAGGTGGTTGGTATCATTTTGGTGTGGCTTTCATATAAGCCTAGTGCACCAGTTTCAGAGTGGCTTTCATACAAGCCTAAAATCCATCTTTATGAGTGGCCAAGAGTGGCCTAGTTTCTAATATACATTCAATTATCCACACCAACATTATCAAATTATGAAGCATTAATGGGCTTCAAGAGCCATCTCATTTGACACACATTTCATATAAATATCAATTTATAGTTTCACTTCATAAGGTAATGATGGATCCAAAGGACTAGTTATCCTTTATATTTTTAAGCCACCTATTTAGAGGGATTAGACACATAGCCTAAACATCAATCAACACATGTATGACCACCTAGCTTCACTTAATTGGAAATGATGGAGTCAAAGGTCTATCTAGCCTTTGTATTCTTAAACCACCTACTTAGTTGGATTGGACACATAATCCAAACATCAATTAACACATGCATGATCACATAGCTTCACTTAGCGGGTGATGATGGAGCCAAAGGGATAGCCTTTGCATTATTGAGCCACTCTCAAGTAATTAAGTACTAAGCTCCATTAATGATATTACTATGGGTATAGCATCATCCATCATTACTCAACATTATCTAGCATCACTCAGCATCATAATAATTTTGTATTGGTTCACATACCCAATGAGGTGTATTAATTCCTTTCTATGCCTTTATTTCTTACCCAACTTTATACATTCTTATTTTAGATATAATCTATCTAATAATAAGTTATATACTATTTTTTTATCTTGAATATTCACACTTCATATCGTGCTCTCTCTATGCACACCTAGTATCACACAGCTTTATGAGCTTAACCCTTATATGTAAGTTTAGGTGTGCTTTCTATTTTTCCTTTATCCTAGTAATTTGCTTTGATACATCACTAGAATAAATGGGTAGTCATATAGAATGTGAAAATTGGTAACTTGAGTATGACTTGAGACATCTATCCCATAGGTCCCTCTTGTTTACTTTCATGACCCTTCTAGGCACCTTTTCATTGATTCCCAGTCATTTTTAGGCTTTCAAAACCTCATTCCAACTTAGCTGAGACCCTTTTTCCATGCTTATTCCATCCCCTAGGTCTTTTACCCTACAAAAATATTTCTTAACTTAGACTATAATGGTAGATCCTAAGGTGTCCTCTTTCTAGTGCTCTTGCCCAATCACATTTTGAGCCCATATTACCATTTTTCCCCAATTCCTCTTCTTCATCATGTCGACATAGTGTGATTACATTTAACCCATGACCAATATATCCCTATAAAATCCCATATAAAGTTCATTTAAAATGGGTTGGAAAATATCACAAAGCAAGCAAGAATACAAGAAAGACTACTCAAGCATATTTCCCTATTCTCTACATACAGCCATCCAATACTGTTTCCAACTTATTCAAATCCTTACACCAATCCATAGTCATCTCAAGCACACCCAATTTATAATTTTTCATCTTCATACACACTATTACATAAAGCACATTAAGTGTGAAAACTACATATGGCTTGATCCCTCTTCAAAGTATTGGTATGTAGGTAGCATACCCACATAAGGGGTATGAAAAGATGTTCAATGAATATTAAACACATTAAAATATCCCCCCTTTCTCAAATTTGGTCAAATAATAATGTAATATAAGGTTTTAATATAAAATCATCTATACAAGGAGCTCTATAGACTTCCAACTATCAAAACTTCACAAGTAGGGTCACATAGACCTAGCGAATAAAACCCAAAAAGCTTAGATCTTTAGGATAATAGTGGTAGAGGTAGACTATAGCATCATAAATCAAGGTGTCCTATTTTAGGTACTCCTATCCTTTCACCAAATGAAGGCTAGATCCTAATTTGTGATAGTGTCCTAGTCCTACATAATGAATTCTAGCCTTTATCTCAGTCATATCAGTCAGTTTTTAGTTAAGTCTTATTTTCTTACCCTTATTACTATTTTTAGAAAATTTCAAATTTCAATCAAATTAGTATCTTAATTATTACATATTTATCTACTAATTTTACTACTCAAACCCTTTAACTAAATTAGGAATAATACACTAATATTCCTAAAATTATTAAATCAAGAATTATAGAACACTAAGGTGATTTCATCTCAAGCTGAAAAATCATGGATGGGGTTATCACCATTTATGAGGCAATCCATTCCACAAATTTTAGAAATAATCATGGAATATTCATTAATATTGATTTGAATAAAGTGTATGATCGAGTCTCTTGGAGATTCTTGCATAAATCTTAGACAAGTTTAGATTCAATTCCTCTTTTCATTCCATCATTCAAAGTTGCACCTCCATCTACAAATTCTTGATAATTATCAGTAAGATCCCAAAAGAATTATTTTTATCTAGTATAGGTCTAAGGCAAGGGGATCCACTATCCCCTCATCTATTCATCATCCTTGTTGAATTCCTAAGAAGGGTGATAACTTTAGCCAAAAACATAGGTATTATTAAGGGAATCAAAATACACTAAGGCTCCAAACTAATCTCAAACAAATAATTTATTGATGATACTTTCTTAATTGGTGAATTAAAAACAAAAGAATCCAAGAAATTTAAAATTATCCTTCTAAATTATGAGAAAGTGTCTAATCATAGCATCAATTTCAACAAAATTTTTACCTTCTTCACTAACACCCAAGAAGGCCTTCAATCAAAACTGGCCAACATTCTTGGCTACCAGATTGGGAATCTTCCTTATTTTCATCTTGAAATTCCTCTTTTCATAGGTAAATTAAAATATGAATACTAGAACCCATTGGTAGATAAAATCCAAAAGAAACTTATAGGTTATAAAGGTCATCTCCTTACTCAAGTTGGTAAGCTCTAGCTACTTAAGAGCACCATTTAGAGCATTTCTATTTACTTTATGTCCCTCTTCAAAATTATAAGAAAAATTATAGATAAGATTGAATAGATATAATACAATTTCCTATGGAAAGGATCAGAGGAAAGGTTTAGATTCCCACTTGTTTATTGGGATAGGACCTACCTATCAAAATAAAATGGCGGACTCAGGCTCCAAAAAATTAGAGATATGAGTAAAGATCTTCTAGAAAAAATGGGCTAGAAAATCTTTAAGAAGATAAAAAATGGACCCAAATCATTAAGTCCAAATATTTAGAAGTTAATAATTAGGATGTTTTTCTATGGGAGGAAGGTCCTACATATGGTTTGTTCTTCTAGAAAGTGGTCTCTTATGGTAAGAAAATCATTCAAAAAGGGTACAGGTGGAAAATTAGGAATGGGGAATGGGTGGATTTATGGGATGATCCTTGATTAACTTAGATCCACCTTGGGTTTGAAAATTAATGGACCGACCTTTCTACCATCTTCAGAATAGAGTGGGGTATTAAGTTTAAATACTATTGGGACTTCTCAAGAGGATCCTCAAAATGGAAATCCCTTTATCTAGAAAACATCTTACATGATGAATCCCAAGCTCTCCTTGAGATCAATTATAAAATAAAATAAATTCACATAGCCTAATTCCCCAAGAAGGATGCTATTATCTAGTTCACTGAAGATAGTGGGACTTACTCAGTGAAATCAAGTTATTTGGTGGACCTAGAGTTAGAGGATCATTGGGACCTTTGGTAACCTCTTTGGTTAAAACACCTTACCCCTAAGATCAATATCTTATTTTTTTTGGTTGATTAGAACTGAATTATCATTAAAGATAATCTTATCAAGAGGGGTATAATAGTTCCAAATCATTATTTTATCTATTTTGTCAATGTAGAGTTGGTTTAGCACCTATTTTTGGAGTGTCTTTTTAATTTTTTTGTGTTGTATATGTTGTTCAATTAGTTATTTGTTTCCTAAGTTTATTTAGAATCCATTCAAGAAATTATTCAATAATGAAACCCCCTAGTCTCTTTTGTCTCTTTCCTTCTTATGTAACCTTTCCCTTCCTCATTTATTTTAGGCCATCTAGAAGGTCAGGAATGATCAGATTTTAGATAATCATCTCTCTTCCTAGGTTAATATTCAAGTTCTTATGTTCTTATATAATGATTAATTGGAAATATTTTATTCCTAAAGATAGTTAGTAGCTCCCCATCTAAATCTTTAGTTCTTAATTCATGGAATTTGTCTCAAATGGTGGTAATAGCACCATCAATGGTGGCTCACTATGACACTAGATGGTCTAATCCACCTTTTGGGTGGATTAATCTCAACTTTAATGCCACCTAAAAAGGCAACCTAGGGCTGGTTATGGGGGTGATTCAAAATCATGTTGTTTTTGTTATTACATCTTATGTGGATCCTTTGGGCCACCAAACCAACCATGTGGTAGAGGTTATGGCTACCTTTTAGGGTATATAACTTGCTTCTCACCTTTGCATTCCTAACATCATCATAAAAGGGGATTCCCTTAATATAATTTATGCCTTTGATGATAAGGTGACCCCATCCCATACCATAAAACCATTGATTGATAACACCTATAATATTTTAAGCTCTATTTCATATGTTTCCATAATCCATGTGTATAGGGAGGGGAATTTTGTGATGGATTGTCTTGAAAATTTTGGCATTATTGCTACTAATTTGGTCATGTGGGATAGTCTTAATCATATCCCATCCCATATCCTACATGTCCTCAATCATTATTGCACTTTGTCTTTTCCTTGAGTTGGCCTAGGCAATCTCATTTGATGTTTTAATGATTAGTGTGTGAAGTGATCAGGTTAATTATTTCCAACCCATTCTTGTATTAATCATCATTGGGAACTTCATTTTATTTGAATCCTCCAAAATTATTATAAGAATTTCCCCTTATAATCAGCTAATAATGGGGGGAGAGAGACTGAATGGAACCTTTATCATTTTTAGATGTTCAAAATATTAGAAAGCTCTAGTAGAAACTCCAAAAAGGGGGTTTGGCATATTTTATGTAACATATCACTAGCCATGATGAAAAATTATTGAAGGACTTTGTTCTTGTATGAAAAAAATGAATTGTTAGGTGAGGGGTCTCCACATCAAGGTCTCAAAGTACAAAATTGAGGAGGTTATGGGAATGTCATGCACCAAAAAAAAAATCATTCAATGACAGTAGAAGGAAGTTGGAGCTCATGCAAAAAAATTTAAAGATAGATGAAGAGATGAAAATTGACAAATTTTTTTTCCTATACTCAAACTCCTAAAACACTAGCCAGATATCTGCTTGTAGGTGATGAAATATCTCACCTTAGAAGGTAAGTTCACAGTCATATTCTCACACCACTTTCTTCTACTCAATCATTTTAAATGATACAATATTAATCTACATTGTTACCTATTAAAATCATTGGAGAGCATGACTCTAGCATATTAGGTTAGTAATAAGAATAAAATCATACACTATAGATTAATATTTTTACTAATTCAAAAAGGAAAAATTATTTTGAGAAAACCCCTCCCCTCTACTCAAGACCCCCCCCCCCCTCTTGTAGAATATCCCCTAATGAAGCCCCTGATCCTAAAACCAAACTAGATCCTTCCCCCATCATGGGTTTTGTTTCCCCCCCACCACCCTTTTTCATTCTCCCATCAGCCATCTTATCACCCCCTCCCCACCCTCAGTAAAAAAATGCAATCTCATCTACACTCTTGCCAATAAAACACCCAGCCCTAATGTCACTCTTACACTATCCTTGGATGACTCTTTGAACTAGCACAATAAATAACTATAGGTCTTTTTAGACAAGATACAATAGGTTGGTATGGCTATGTTTGACCTCATGATGGAGTAAAATAGACTAAAGGTAGCTATAGTTAAGCTAAAAAATAACCTAGACATTGTTCTGAAGATGAAATATACTCTACCTAAAAATAAAATGGACCCTATGGAAATTTTGAAAGAATCCCCTATGTAGGATAGGACAAATCTAACCTTAGATGAAAGCCCATCGAGGAGGACCATGAGCAGAATTAGGAAGACTTTACTAAAGGAATCTAGTCTAAATATTGAGGAAGAGTAGGAGACCAGCCATGAAAATTCAAGCTCTGAGAAGCTTTCTAAGTCTAGCAATTAATTAGTCTATTTTTTTATTTAATTGGTTTGTTTTATTGATCTATTTTTTTGCTTTTGGTTTATCATTACTCTATACTAAGTTGAAGCCCTTCTATCTTGAACTACTATCATACTTCAGTTATTTTTTTCTTATACTCCTTTTGTTATCCTAGTAGTTTTAGGATTCATTTAAAACCCACTTATTTACCTTATCTAATAAAATAAATAAATTAAAATATTATCTTATATCATGGTATATTGATTGAACCAAGGATCTCAACATTTATTTTATATTATGTTATCATTTCATTTCAACATTTAATATCCTACCACTACCATTCTCCTAGATATTTTAATATGCCCAATGAGACCCAACTTGAATTTTTTTTAAATTCTATAATACTTAAACATAAATATTTTATTGGTCACATTTTTTTCTCATAAATTAAAAATTTAAAAGTAAGGATGGGTAAGTTTTAAGAAATTCCAAGTTTGGGTATGATTTTATGCAACTTGGAGATAATCGGTACTTTAAGGCCTATGTTTGTTATATTAATCCATATCAACATCCCTCCTTGCCACATGGTCCCCATGGAAATAGTAAAGTTAATACTAAATATAAATAGTATGATTATTCTAGTTTTTGATCTGGTCAAAAGCATGTTATCTATCAAAATAAATAAATAAATAGTATGATTATAATTTTTGTTTAATGATACAATCTCACCTATTTCTAGAGTAATAATATTATTAGATAATAATTTAAAGCATAATAACATTGAAATAGCTTAAAATATGTGGATTAGAGGTAAATATTAAATTACACTAAATATTGGCTCATGCCACATTCTTTACTAGAAATGTTGTTTAATTTGAAGACATTAATAAATCTAGCTATAATTAAAATAGAGGATTTATAATCTATTTTTAGTATTTTAAAATCATATGTTATGATAAATTTTTCAAGTAATAAATCCACATAATTTATTTCCAACCAATATTGATAACACATATTAGTTTTTATATGACATTGTAATGAACTACAAGTAATGAATGGTAGTTGTCTCACAACCAAATTTTCATGTATTTTATAACTCAAGGAAATTCTCCTTTTAATTAGTTATTTCATATGGTTTTATCTCACAACCAACTTATCGTTTACTTTTTTATTTGAGGAGATTCTCCTTTATGTTTGTTTCTTCATATAATTTTTAATATTAATAGAAAGGGTATTAGTTAAAGATTTTTTTATGATTTTACTTTGTTATTTATAATTTAAAGGAAGATTTAGGGTTTTTCTACTTGGTTTAGGTGTAATAGTGAAATTTTACCATTTTTGTGTTTTTTTTGTATAGTGAAAAAGTCATGCAATATTTATGGCTTGATGTCAAAGATGTTTACTAGTATGATGGTTTTATAAAAAAAAAATTATAAAACATATTTTTTTTGTATTTTTCATCATATTTAAATTATAACTACCGTAGTTTTATTGATAAAAATATCACCAACTTCATTATCATCAATGATATCACTTTTCTAAAAAATACAAATGATTTTGAGACAGAACTATGTTGATCTTAAAAGTTTCTTAATGATATTTTTATTTTATAGAAAGTATGTTTTTACACCACCATATTCCTAGAAAAAATGTTGCAAGTCCTTTATGCTTCTCTAAGGTTTGCATTTTATCTTGTTTATTCTAAAAGGAAGGTATGTTTTTATATGCATTTCCTAAAGGTTCCTTGATGATGATGTAAGTCATTGGCTTGCATTAAAATTTAACATGTGTTTATTTTTAGTTGTTGGGTTCAATTTTTAAGTCAAAGGGAATTATTTCAATGATGAGAATTGTAAAGGGTGACAAATTAGGTTTCTACCCTATATGTAGAATGAATTTATGTCCTTATAAAATATTCATACTGTAAAGGCACTCATCTTGCTAGAATGTTCTTAATTATTTACAAGGGAAATTAAAAATACTTTCATCAATTTATTTTTCTATATTTCTCAAAATTATCCATTTTGACCCTATATTTAAAGTTGGCATAAACTTATATGTCCTTCCAACCACTCATAAGGGTTCATTTCAGTGTTTCCTTTTTTTATCTTCATATAACTAATGGATCATTAACCATTTTCCTGTCATTAAAATCCTTTCTCACTCTGAGTCTGTGGAAGCTCTATAGTATCTATGTTGGTTTCCATGTCACTCTAGCATGATAATAATGATAGGCCCATCTCATATATTTACTAGTTTGAAAGAAGCATATAATGTGTTTAATATATTTTTCCTTTGTGTTTAAGAAGTTGGTCTAGTAGGTAACACGAACCAAATGTTGATTTTTCCTTTTTTTAAAAAGATCTTAAAATCTAACTACGTTTATATCATTATGTTTTAAATATTAAATAAGTTATTTATATTATTTAAAAGTATTTATTATATTAATGAATTCTTTAATAAGATACTATTTTATTAATTTAAAAATAAATAATAAGTTAAATTATTAATATAATCCATAGCTTTCCATTCACAAAGATTTTAAAATATAGACTATTACACAAGTGTGAGACAATCAAAAGTATTTATATTAAGTTATGTGTGAATCTATTTAGGAATTTTAAATGATCAAAAATAATATTTCAATCACTTTTTATAT
Organism: Torreya grandis; assembly: GCA_037957365.1. NCBI lineage: Eukaryota > Viridiplantae > Streptophyta > Pinopsida > Cupressales > Taxaceae > Torreya > Torreya grandis. The sequence continues at coordinate 2,919,779 of JARHVA010000982.1, read as the reverse complement.
GTATGAAATACCATTTTTTATTTTTACTATACACTAAATTTGAAGTTTTTTTACAGGTATGAATATTTAATATACTGACAACAATTTAAAAAAAAATCATGGATATGTATTGAATTAACATGGTGACAATGTGCCATTAAAGATTCACATATTGGAAATAAGAATGAAAATTTAGTGACATGGAAAGTAAAAATAGGCCTACAAATCTATCCACTTTATATTTTGTTGTTTTCAATGGGATGACCTATACAAATTAAACCACATCAATTTTTATTTTAAGCATGAATTAAACCTTCTAACTACACCAATATTTCATATTTTAAGTAAAATTATATTTCATGGGTTTTCACCACATTAATTATATGATAGATATAAACATTCACTATTATATTTCACTATTATATTATGATAGGATAAAACCTTTCAAAACTCTATGTTATAACAAATTTTTGGATGAGGGATTATTTATATGTAGAAGCCAAAATGGTTTCAATATATACAACCAAAGTATAAACCATATTTTCACCTTATAAGCTATCATTTAGGAAGTAAAAAATGTTAAGATTTATTATGTTTTTTGAAATTTATAAATACCTTTGAATCAATCACAAGTCATCTAATTTTTAATGGTTTGTGGGGATTTAGTAAACATGAATCACATAGTGACTCAAAAATTTAAATCAACCACTTATAATTTGAAAAAGGTGTGTTCAATATGCCTCTTATATATCATTTTTATTACACAAAACTTTTACTTTAAAAAATCATTATTTTCAATAAATTTGATCTCTATAATTAGTAATATCAATAAAAGTGTTTATTGTTAGATTTGGTTTCTCATTATTGTTAGGTGATCTTCTATTTATTTTTTTATTTTTTCTGGTTGATATATTTTCCTTGTATTTTGGTTTAGTATTATTATTTGGCTTCTTCTCATAATTAGAAACATGGAAGTAATGATTCAATAAGGAAGGGGAAGGGAAACATGATTGAAATCTACATAGTAAACTATTTTGTTAGAGTGGACTATGAATTTATCAATTAACTAGATCACTCCCAATCATCTTTCCTTCTACCATAATTTTTAAATAATTGAAATTAAATATTTCTCATTTTCAGTATTAAGTCCTTATATATGTAATATTATTATCGACATAACTATGTTACATGTGTTTCAATACTAAAAATGATGATAAATAAAGTGGAACCTTGGTACACCTAGGTATGTATGAATCTCCATAGATACATATACATATATAATTTGCATCAATAATTTTCACGTTTTGCCATACAATGGAGTTACTAAAGTTTTGCACTAATAAATGGTAGGTTGTGAGTTTGAATCATGATTCAAATTCTATATATTTTTTTAAACTAGTAATGTTTACCAAAAAAATATTATAAGTATTGTAAGTCAATGAATCTTTAAGTTGAGCTTGCAATGGATGGAAGTTTGTACATTGTATTTTGATCTATGTAATTCTATGTGTCTTTAGACATACATATAAATGTATATAAGTGCCACTTTAGCCACTTTTGTATGTATACACACACATGAACACATGTATATTTACATATATGTATATGTACATATATTGGTGATATCCAAAGTTGTAAGTGGCTTGAATAGAAAGCATATCTATCAAAACAATGGATGTCTTAAAATATTTTCACAAACATGAGGCTATTACTAGATAATAACCCATAATTATTTGGTATTTATCATTCAAAACTTGTTAGACAAGTGAACTACACTCACAAAGTCTATTTTACCAATTTGAAATTATCAATTGTTATTTTGGAAGTTTTGTGGGAACAACATAGAATGCATTTATTCAAAAAATGGGAGCTCCTTAAAAGGTTTTCATAAACACAATAGAGAAAATAGAAATTACTCTAAAAATGACATTTTCTAATTCTCAACTAATTATAAAATAAGATAACTATATACTCCTTGATTATCAATGACAATTGAATTGTATTATATATATGAAAGTAACCCTAAAATGGGTGCAAGTGACTTACACATAATTTTAGATTTTCCATATTCAAAAATAAACAACAGATGAGAATTTTTGTATAGTTTGAAAATAAATTAATATCTTCATTGAAAAATGAGATCTAAAAATTCACAACCAATTGTAATATAAGATAATTACATATGCCTTGATTCATAATCTAAAGTGAAATGCATTGTATATATGTAGGCAACCTTAAAATGGGTACAGACAAATTACACACTTTTTTGATACTATATATACTTAAATGAGAAATAAATAGTAATTTTTGTTTATATTTAATCATAAAAAAATTCCCATGAATTTTTTGAAGACATAAAAGGATTTTAGAAATAATAGAAAGTCACTGTATAATAAATTACATTCATCTCATACTAATACTAGAAGAATTGTAACCTGAAATAAACACATTAAATGTGATTCCAGGTTAAATTCATAAATATTAGTTACATTTTATAATTTTCTATGAGAATTTAAATTTTTTTATATCTGATTAGAGGAAAACCTTTGTTAAAAAATGAATCTCTTTAGAAGGCGCTCAAAAACATAATGTAGACATTAGAAAGCAACCTAAAAAAGTTAGAAGTTAATTTTTAAAAAAATTAAATAAAATGTCACTTTCCCAGAGTAGTTTTATTTTTTATTAAATTAAAAATATTTAAATTTGATGTAATTCAAAGCTTAACACGCTTAAAATTTCTACATTGAATTCATACCAAACATCTTCATAGTAAACATCATAGTATGACAATATTTGGTATGTAATTATGTGGAAATAAAAGGTTATGAAGAACATCTGATGAAAATATTGAATAGGGTGTAAAAATTGCTCTTAGAATCCATTTTCCATTAAGGACCATTGGAAGCACCCCAAAATTAATATAATATATGTACTAGACAAAAACCTTAAAATTAGTTACTACTAATTATAGAAAAATAGATACATAAATAAAACACTTTGTATTTCACATAAATTAAAAAACATGAGAATTTTATTTAAGCATAAAGAACCTCCATTTATCACCCAAAACTAAAAATAATAGAATTATCTAAGCCTAAATTTTTATGTTACAAATAAAACATAAAAACATTAAAATCGCATTAACAAAAAAAACCCGCAAAATTATTGTGTAAAACATAGTCTGCAAAACACTTCACGATAATTTTTGGATGTTTGGTTTTTAATGAAATTCTAATGTTTTTTTCTATTTTGTTTATAACAATAAAATTTGCATCGCTAGTAATTATGTTTATGTTTAAATTAATAGTTCATGTATTTTGATTAATGTTAAATGCAAATTATTTTATATATTTTTACATTTTATCCTACAACTTCCACAACTATTCTTTTTAGAATAAATATTACATTTTTTTATAATTTTATATGAATAATGTATATCTTATAAATTGTTATTTTTTATCAGATAAAATTTTCTTAAAAAGGATTTTAGGTAAATAAGGTAATCACTTTAAAAAACCCAAAATAGGTTACTAATTCTCTAAAAAAAATTAAGACAATCTTACTATATTTATATTGATTCATAATTGAATTCAAAATTATTAGTTGAAATTTTGAAAGTTTAATGGAAATCACGTAGAATTATTTTTTTTTCAAAAAGGGGAGCTCTTGAAAGGTATTTTGCAAGCACAATAGAGAAAATATAAAGTAATTTAGAAATGGCATTCACTAATCTTCAACAAATTATAAAATTAAAAAACTACATATGTCCTAATTCTCAATTCAAACTTAAACACATTATAGATATCTAGGTAACCCTAAAATGGATCCAGGTGAATTATACACATTTTTTATAATTCAACAATAAAAATAAATAATTAAATGTTAGTTATAAATGAATCTTTTTAATTTATTAAATATAAGTAAATCAATCTCTAATTAAAAATATTTTGATATCTTAATCTAGAATCAACAACTGTTATTTCTCAAAAGAATGTACAAGAAAGAAACCTATATGTTTAGATTATAAAGACAAATAAAAACATATTGTACATAAGTATGTAATCCTAAAACATGTACTGGTGAATTTAACACATTTTTAGTCTGACATATAAACAAAAGTGACATAATAATTTTGAGAATTTAAACAATGAAAATATATAAAATTCATGAACGAAAATTCTAAATGAGTCATTCTATATACTAAAATAAAAATAATAATAAATGATGGATAATAAATAAGTAATCAACAAAAAAATTCTCACAGGACTTGGGGTTGGATAGGTAATATAAAGAAAAGATAATTCATGAAAAAAAAAAATTATATAACCAATTTAAAAACATTTAAAATGTAATAAAAAATCAAGTGGAAGAAAGGTATTACATAAAAATTAGTGGATACTTATTTTACTTCATTACCCATGATGCATTTTTACAAAGATTTTGAATGTAATTAATAAAACACTCTCAATGCAAATTTAGTATACTAAATTTATCAAGTTACATGTGGCTCATCTTAAAAGAATGTATTTCAAGGATGACATATTTTCAAAATGTTTTAATTAAAAAAATAAAATAACTAGATAATAATATAGAATAGGGGGCCTACATTTCTTTGAGGCTAACTATAACACACAACCTTTTATCGATAAATACCCTTTAATAAAGTTATACAATAATATGTTTGATTTTCTAGATAAAAACTAGACAAACCCAAAATGGAGAACATTTTACTTCTTAATAAACTAAAGGTTTCAATAAGAACATGCAAATAAAATTTAGAGATATTCAAATTTTTACAATGGAATGCATAATTATATTTAAATTTTTCAAATATCATTCATATTGTTATTCAAATTTTTAAAATGTTACACATATTTATATTCACACTACCACTCATGTAGATTGATTTGATCTTGCAAGCATAAGTTATTAATATGTTTTATTTAAATTTTCAATTATTGTAATTAATATCAATTCATGTGCATATAATATTTATTTCACTAAAAATGAAAAAATAAAATTCACTTAAAAAGCATATAACATTTGAGATTTTTTTAGTCTTAAATAAAAGAACCATTATTGTTTTAACATTTGTTGGTACATAATATATTTCTCTAAATTATAATAAATGATTATAATTTACTATAAAATATATTTTTAGTTATGACTACAAATTAATAAATTTACTTATTTTTTATTCATTTTTTAAGACATTTTTGTCCATGCTTAAAATTTTAATTAGTAAATACACATTGTTATCAAATTTAAAATGAAAAGGTAAATCTAATTTCAAATGGACAAATTAGTTTCATTATATATATATATATATATATATATATATATATATATATATATATATATTAAAAATGTTTAATGATATGCTAAAAAATGATTATTTCTCTAACATTTTTTAGATAAAAATATCTATATTAAACTTATAATATTTGTTCATGGTCTGTTATAACAAACATTTCTATTTCTAAGTAAAAAATTAATGAATGTATATTCTATAATTATAATAATATATAATTTACAATTATAATATATAATTTAAAATGTGATTGTTAGGTTGTATAGGTTTTTTTGATATTTCATTCAAAATTTGTCATTTATTAATTAACTTAAAATTATAAGGTAGTTCAAAAATAAAATTTACTTATTTATTTATTTAATGTTTAAAATGAATTATTATTCATAAACATTTGATAGTATTATATATATTTAAAATATTTATCATCTCTCAAAATTTTTTATTACTTTATGAACACAACCTTGGCTTCTAATATAACAAATTTATGGTAAACACACACTCTTGGCCCACTCAAAAATGGAATGAATGTTGACAGATGATTATTTGTATCTTTCCCACTCTATCTCTAAAATGCTCTAGCCTAATATCATTTGCATCAGTGCCCCAATTTTTTGGATTTCTATGCATAGATAAAATGTCTACCACCACTTCACACCCTAGGGATTTATAAAATCATTTCCTAGTTTTATGTCTTTGAAGGCATCCTTGATTATGCCCATTTCAAGTGGGTAAAATCTTAGTGGCTCATTCAATATCATCTTATGTTGCATGAAACATTACTCTAACCTAAGTTTATAGTATGGAAACATCCTAAAAATGTTTGGAAATGGTTTAGAAACATCCCAAATGTTTTTGTGAAACTCCTAGGAATTTTTGGATGTTTTCATCCATTTTTAAACATTTCTTATGGATTCTAATAGACAATATAAGTCGAAGTCAACAATTTCTTTTAAAATGTAAAACTAGCCCAAACCAGACTATATATATTACATGTTTCTTATACTTTAAGTTATATTATGTATGACTTCATAAACATTTGATAGTGCTATATATATTTAAAATATTTATCATCTCTCAAACTTTTTTATTACCTCATTAATTTCCAAAAATATCAGGAGTAGAAAAGTATAACTAGTTTAGAATATATAGGAAGAGCCACCTAATCATCTCTAAAAATTTGAAACTAGTAGACTTTCACTCTATATTATTTTCTCTCGACATAATTTCTTCTAACATTGTACATAATATATTTGTGATAAAGTGTATAATTTCAAATTTTGATCATACTAATTTATATCTTACTTTGTATAACATGTAGTTGAAAGACATGATGATAGCTTGTGTTAATGGGGGAAAGTGTCTACTTATCTTATGAAGATCTCTATATTGAAAGAAAAGTAAGGATCATAATCAGATAATGTAATCTCATCAAAACTATTTAACAAAGAAGAGAAAATTCAAAGAAACAAAAATGAGGACAAGTATTTTAGATGTTCTTTTGGATGGTACTTTTATCCTTAGTGGCATTGTTTCATTTACTTCACTCTCATATTTTATCTTCGAAGAGAGTGATCTAATATTATAATATCTCAAGTATCAATGTTCATTAAAAATTCTGAATTTAAATGTTATTTTTTTTACAATCATCACTAAGCTAAACTCTAATTTAATTAGTGACCCCTTAAAATTTTAGTAAAGTCCTAACTCTTTTAATCCAATGATACTAAAATTCACATAAAATCTTATCAATTGTGTAAATTAACTTATGATCTAAATGTTCTTGTATTCATCATACATGAAAAACAAAATGAAAAATATTTTAACATTACATCCTCACTAAGTTGTAACTCAAAACTTAATAATAAGTTTTAATGTGTACACCTATTTTTAATTTTAAATGGGTTTAGTCATGATAAAACCCCCAATGGTAGATTAATCCTTGGTAAATATAGATAAGTTCATTCCATCACAAGCACTGACCTCTTGCTTTGTATTTGGACCAAAATATAGTTACTACCCAACTAATTATGCTTTTATGAGTGAGAAGTTCATACCTACTACTAATCCATATCCATATTTGTTTCTTAACTTTGTATTTAAACCACCACCATCATTTATTTGAATAAAAACTAATAAAGATGTATCACATCTCTTGTTTGGATAAGGTTTAGAGTGATGACCAAATTATTATGAAACGTATACAGAGTACATGAAATTTTAAAAATTTGAAGCTTGGAAACCAATCATCAAATTAAATTGTGCACACTTATTGGGCCAAAGAATGCACATTTATTTATGTAAAATTCAATTGAATAGACACCATGTAAATTAAATCTTTCCACCATGATTAGTATCCTATGCTGAGAATTAAGGGTGATAAAGTCCATAAGGGCATGCATATACCCAGTGCACACACCAAATATGAAGATCTTCACCATCATAGACAACACAACCTTGGCTTCTAAAATAGTAAATTTATGGTATATTAACACTCTTGTCCCACTCGAAAATGTAATGAACATTGAAAGATGATTATTTGTATCTTTGCCACTCTATCTCTGAAATGCTCTAGCCTAAAATCATTTGCATCAGTGCCTTGATTTTTTAGATTTTTATGCAAGATAAAATGTCTACCACCAATTCACACTTTTAAGATTTATAAAATAATTTCTTAATTTTATGTCTTTGAATGCATCCTTGAATATACCAATTATAAGTGGGTACAATTTTATTGGCTCATTCAATATCATCTTGTGTTGTAGGAAACATTATTCCAACCTAAGTTTATAGTATGGAAACATCCTACAAACATACTAGAAATGTTTGGAAATGGTTCAAAAATATCATGGATGATTTCATGAAACTCTTAAGCATTTATATATGTTTTCATCCATTTCTTGAAAATTTCTAAGGAATTCCAATAGATAATATAAGTTGAAGTTTTTTTTTTTTTTAAATGTAAGACTAGCCTGAATCAGAATATATATATATATATATATAAGTTTGAATTTTTCTTAGACTTTAAGTTATAATATATATGAATTCATAAATAGTTGATAGTACTATATATATTTAAAATATTTATCATCTCTCAAACTCTTTTATCACTTCATTAATGTCCAAAAATATTAGGACTAGAAAAGTATAACTAGTTTAAAATATATAGGAAGATCCACCTAATCATCTCTAAAAAGTTAAAAATAGTAGACTTTTTCTCTATATTACTTGCTACATAATTTATTCTAACATTGTACACAATATATTTGTGATAAAGTGTATAATTTCAAATTGTGATCATACTAATTTAAATCTTACCATGCATAGCATGAAGTTGAAAGACATGATGAGATCTTGTGTTAATGGGATAAAGTGTTTACTTATCCTAGGAAGAGCTCTAGATTGAAGGATAATTAAGGATCATAATCAAAATGATACTAAAATTCACATAAAATCTTATCAATTATGTAAATAAACTTCTACTCTAAATGTTCTTGTATTCATCATACATGAAAAAAATAAAAATGAAAAATATTTTAATATTACATCCTCACTAAGTTGTAACTCAAAACTTAATAACAAGTTTTAACATGTACACACATATTTATAATTTAAAATGGGTTTATTCATGATCAAACCCCTAATGGTAGATTAATCCTTGATAAATATGGACAAGTGCATTTCATCATAAGCATTAACCTCTTGCTTTATATTTAGACTAAAATATAGTTACTACCCAACTAATTATACCTATGTGAGTGACGAGTTCATGTCTACTACTAATCCATATCCATATATTTTTCTTAACTTTGTCTTTAAACCAACGTCATACATTTATTTGAACAAAAACTAATAAAGATGCATCATGTCTCTTGTTTGGATAAGGTTTAGAGTGATAGCCAAATTGTTATGGGATGTATACAAAGTACATGAAAATTTAAAAATTTGAATCTTGGAAAACTAATCAGCAAACTAAATTTTTCATATTTATTGGGCCAAAGAATGCACATTTATTTATGTAAAATTCAATTGAATATACACAAGGGAAATCAACTCTTTTCACCATGATTGGTATCCTATGCTAAGGATTAAGGGTGATAATGGCCATAAGGTCATGCTTATACCCATTGCATACACCAAATATGAAGCTCTTCACCATCATAGCCAACACAACCTTAGATTATAAAATAACAAAGTTATGGTATATGCAAACTCTTAGCCCACTCAAAAATGTAATGAACATTGATAGATGATTATTTGTATCTTTTCCACTCTATCTCTAAAATGCTTTAGCTTAAAATCATTTGCATCAATGCCCCATTTTTTTGGATTTTTATGCATAGCTAAAAAATTTACCACCACTTCACACCCTTGGGATTTATAAAATAATTTACTAATTTTATGTCTTTGAATGCATCATTGATTATTCCCATTTCAAGTGGGTACAATCTTAGTGGCTCATTCAATATCAACTTGTGTTGTAGGAAACATTACTCCAACGTAAGTTTATAGTATGGAAACATCCTAGAAACATAATAGAAACATTTGGAAATGATTTAGAAACATCTTATATTTTTTCTTGAAACTCTTAGGCATTTATATATGTTTTTATCCATTCCTTTAACATTTCCAAGGGATTCCAACAAACAATATAAGTTGAAGTCAACAATTTTATTTGAAATGTAAAACTAGCTTGAAAACAAATGATATATATATATATATATAGATATATAAATGATATATATATATATATATATATATATATCATTAAAGTATAAGTTTACATGTTTATTTGATAGTACTATATATACTTTAAATATATATCATCTCTCAAACTTTTTTATTACTTCATGAATGTCCAAAAATATCAGGACTAGAAAAGTAAAACTAGTTTAGAATATATAGGAAGAGCCACCTAATCATCTCCAAAAATTTGAAACAAGTAAACTTTCACTCTATATTACTTTCTCTCAACATAATTTGTTCTAACATTGCACACAATAGATTTATGATAAAGTGTTTAATTTCAATTTGTGATCATACTAATTTAAATCTTATTGTGCATAGCATGGAGTTGAAATACATGATGAGAGCTTGTGTTAATGGTGGAAAGTGTCTACTTATCCTAGGAAGAGCTCTACATTTAAAGATAAGTAAGGATCATAATCAGATAATGGAATCTCATCAAAACTATTTAACAAAGAAGATCAAATTTAGAGAAACAAAGATGAGGACGAATAGTTTAGATTTTCTTTTGGATGGTACTTTTATCCTTAGTGGCATTGTTTCATTTAATTCACCCTCATATTTTATCTTTAAAGAGCATTGTATAATATTATAATATCTCAAGTATCAATGTTCATTAAAAAAATAAAATTAAAATGTTAGTTTTTTTGAACTCATCATCAATCTAAACTCTAATTTAGTTTGTGAGACCACTTCATATTTTAGTAAAGTCCTAAATCCTCTAATCCAATGATACTAAAATTCACATAAAATCTTATCAATTATGTAAATGAACTTCTAATCTAAATTTTCTTGTATTCATCATACATGAATAACAAAATGAAAAATATTTTAACATTACATCCTCACTAAGTTGTAACTCAAAACTTAATAACAATTTTGAATGTGTACACACCTATTTTTAATTTCAAATTGGTTTAGTCATGATCAAACCCCCAATTGTAGATTAATCCTTGATAAATATGGATAAGTGCATTCCATCATAAGCACTGACCTCTTGCTTTGTATTTGGACCAAAATATAGTTACTACCCAAATAATTGTGTTTGTATGAGTGATGAGTTCATGCCTACTACTAACCCATAACCATATTTGTTTCTTAACTTTGTCTTTAACCACCACCATACATATAATTGAACAAAAACTAATAAATATGTATCATGTCTCTTATTTGGATAAGGTTTAGAGTGATGCCCAAATTGTTATGGGATGTATACAAAGTACATGAAAATTTAAAAATTTGAATATTGGAAAACCAATCAACAAATTAAATTGTACACATTTATTGGGATAAATAATGCACATTTATTTATTTTAAATTCGATTGAATAAACACTAGGTAAATCAACTATTTCCACCATGATTGGTATCATATGCAATGATTAAGGGTGATAAAGGCCATAAGGTCAGGCCTATACCCATTGCACACACAAAATATTAAGATCTTCACCATCATATCCAACATAAATTTTGATTCTAACATAACAAATTTATGGTATATGCACACTCTCAACCCACTCAAAAATGTAATGAACATTGATAGATGATTATTTGTATCTTTGCCACTCTATATTTGAAATGCTCTAGCCTAAAAGCATTTGTATTAGTACCCCAATTTTTTGGATTTCTATGCATAGATAAAATTTCTACCACCACTTCATACCCTTGGGATTTATAAAATCATTTCCTAGTTTTATGTCTTTGAAGGCATCCTTGATTATGCCCATTTTAAGTGGGTACAATCTTAGTGGCTCATTCAATATCATCTTGTGTTACAAGAAACATTACTCCAACATAATTTTATAGTATGGAAACATCATAGAAACATACTAAAAATGTTCAGAAATGGTTTATAAAAATCCTAGATGTTTTCATGAAAATCCTAGGCATTTCTAGATGTTTCCATCCATTTCTTGAACATTTCCAAGGGATTCCCATAAATAATGTAAGTCAAAGTCAACATTTTTTTAAAAATTTAAAACTAACCTAAAATAGACTATATGTATGTATGTGCGCACGCACACACACACACACACACACACACACACACACACACACACACACACACACACACACACACACACACACACACACACACACACACACACACACACACACACACACACACACACACACACACACACACACACACACACACACACACACACACACACACACACACACACACACACACACACACACACACACACACACCCACACACACACACACACACACACACACACACACACATGCGCGTGCGCGCACATGCGCATGCACATGCACATGCACACACACGCACATGCACACACACACACGCACGCACGCACACACACACACACACACACACACACACACACACACACACACACACACACACACACACACACACACACACACACACACACACACACACACACACACACACACACACACACACACACACCCTAAAGTCTAAGAAACATGTAAACTTATACATGTTTATTAGACTTAAAGTTATTATATATATAGCTTAAATTCTAATAAACATGTTTTTAGAATGTTTGAGAGTGATTTTAGACCTCTAGGAGATATAATGCAAATTATAGGTTTTGTAGGATCTTATCATATTTTAGACTTAGCCATATTTCATGTTTGAATATTTTAAGGAAACATCATAGGAGTATGAAGGTTTCATGAAGGGATGTATGTAAGATAGAATAATATGAGAAAATATCTCATAAAATTTCACAAGTTGATCCCACCCCATTCCCTATGCACTCATTAAGGCGTGCACTCTGGGAGATTTAATACACCATCAAGCTCCCACAAGAGAAAGTGTGAGTAAATGATAAACTTGAAAAATAGTGAGAGTGACATTCATAATTTTGATGGAAATCTAGATGATTTATTCTAATTTGAATATACATTGTCTTTGAAGTAATGAATGAATGAATATTATTTTTATGTGTTTGATCTTTTATAGACAAAAATGAATATTTTTAATATATATATATATATATATATATATATATATGTATATAGGGTTTTTCAAAAATCTATATTTTCACATTTCAGAAATGTTTATGTTTCCATTTCCAAACAACATAGGTATCATCCTAGTCAGTAAAATATAACTTTGATTTGTTAATGCACACACATTTATTTAGATGGATTCCTAAAAAAAATTAAATATTGTATCAATGCATCATAAGTAATTCAAGGCCACATACACTCCATTATCTTGAGAAAATGTATGTTTGGTTGTTTGAAATTAATTTATTTTAAACTTATCAATGGTTTTTTAAAAAATTGTTACGTATTTTATAATATTTATTTTTTAATTAATTTAAAAAAATTTTTTAATATTTAGACATATCACAGATACTAAGTTACCAATGAATTGAGGAATAAAACAACATATTGTCCATTCATTGTTGATGAGTTAACATAAATAAATATGAAAAATTGCTAATTATTCTAGTTTATTTAATAATTGATGACCTCAACCAACATGCAAGATAGACACACTCTTAAAAAAAGGAATATATGATATGGTGTAGTTCATGAGACTTACAGTTTTGAGCTTTCCTCAAGAATCCATGGTGGGATTATTATTTCTTCAGATTGTCATAGATTCTTAATTATATTTTTGATGTCAACCTTGGTTGAGTGCCAATAGGATTAATTCCCATGATATTAAAACACTGGTTGTTTCTCTTCATACCACATAAAATCTCTTACATTTATCTATTACTTGTTGTGTAGTGTAGCTAAAATTCTTGTCATTTGTATAAGAATTATCAATTTGTAAGATCATCGACCCAAAAATATCATTCCCATATAATCAACAGTCCCTTCTTTTCTCTATCATATGATTTAAGTCCTCTATGCAGTCTTATACACCATTTTCATGCCTCCATATTTTTGAGAGTGGGGATATATCTTATAAACAAAAAAATAAATTAAAATTAGTATTAAAATAAACAAAATCCCAAATTTTTGGATTTTATTCTCTTTGGAATTTCCATATCAAGGCCTTAAGCTTGCATTTTGGAACTTGCATGGAGTATGTAATTAAAGGTTATCAAGTCTTGATTTATAGATGTAAAGTGCATTTACTTGAAAAACACTAAGACTTAAAAAACCTAAGCCTACATTTTGGCACTTACATGGAATATGTAATTGAAGGTTATGTTGGTAATTGTTCTTATTGTTGAGGTTTGGCATTGATGTTGTCATTGATGTCAAAGGTTCTTGAGAAGGTCCTCATGAGGTCATTATAGAATGTATCTATAAGAGAATATTTATCAGTGTTCTAGTGATTATGAGAGTATAATATGTGATTGGTATATATTCTTATGACTACATCAGTGATGTGAAGGATAGAATCAAAGGTCTTTATTATCAAAGTTGTCAAGTGCTTAAGCCTAGTAGTGTCTTGAGAAGGTATGTGCATAAGATGTCTAGTCTTGTGCATGAAGGAGAATGATGGATTGGTAAGATGAGTGCACATAGGAATGAATGGATGTATAAGGGTGCTTGAGAATGTATTTGAGGCATTGGATCACTCATGAGAGTCTCAGGGTGAGCCTATAGGGGTAGGATCTATAGATCAATTATGAAACTAGACCACTTCTAGACCCTACTTGTCTTATGAGTTATCATGATATATTGTCAAGGCATATGAAAGATGTATGGCACTATTTAAGCATGAGATAGGTTTCTTGAATATGTGAGTGAGGTGGATATTATATGTAAAGAGTCATGAAGGTTAGTTTTAAGGCCTAATGTGGTTTTTAGGTCAAGGTTTAAGCAAGTAAAGAGAGAGAGAGAGAGAGAGAGAGAGAGAGAGAGAGAGAGAGAGAGAGAGAGAGAGAGAGAGAGAGAGAGAGAGGCCTAATGGGGTATCAATATCAGTGTTTAAGGAAAGTGTGAGTAGGGGAGTATTGAAAAATGTGAATCAATTTTTTTTAAGAATGTGCTTGAAATTTTAGGTCAAATTTTGAAGGATAAGGCATGAAAATGTGTTTTAAGGTATCTCAAGTGCACAAAATGAAAGGTTATCTACCCGATAAGGTTTTTCTTGTGCTTATTAGATTTTCAAACATCTACATGGGAACACAATATATTCATGGTATATGGGGAAGGGTCTTATATCAAAATTATAAGCATTATATTTTGGATTGAGGGGCTATGCTTTATGAACAATATTTAATAGTGGAAGTGGGTTTAAACCCTCTTAGAACCCTATTAAGGACCCAATGTTGAAGATGTTGATAAAAAGTTCCCAGAATGGATTGGTATGCTTAGATAATATATTTTAGGTTGCATTCAACTCTCTGAGGCACCTCTAGGTGTGTTTTATTTGTCAAGTGTGTGAGTAGACCCTACAAGAAAGTGTTAATTTATCAAAAAATACTAGTTAGAGTTGACCTAGTCAAAGTACATAAATAAATGGAGTATGAATATTTAGACTCATTTTTAATATTCATGAAGGTTTATGGATATAATATAGCCTTAAATTATGTTAAACTAGTCATCCAAGTTAGCCAATTGCTAACACGCCTAATGGTGGAAATAGTGAAAAACCCAGGTAGCAGTGAAAGGAAGATTAGGAATGTATTATCATGATATAGTGATGAAACAAAGTGCACAAAGATGTTTTTAAAGACTTTTAATACATGTTCATGTTTATGAGGTTAGTGATTATAGTTAAAAAGTTGCTCACAAGTTGACTTGTCTAATTCAAATGAGATAGTGAGATATAAAGTTATGAGACTGGTCTGCAAGACTAATATTTCCATTTGACCATATTATCTTTCTATCTAATAATAGTATAATGATATGATAGGATCATATACATGCATAAAAATTAATTTAATATGTATATGTAGGTGTTGAAGTTTTGATTCACCTGATTGGTCTTTGAGGAAAACTGGTAGTTCTAAATGAGCAAGTTGTAGGAGTGTTTTTGAGGCTTTATGCCTTGTGTGATGTAGTATAATACACTTTATGAAGTTGAGTTATTTTATGTTATTTTTATATTATTTATTTTCATGGTTTTATGGATA
Source organism: Torreya grandis (assembly GCA_037957365.1). NCBI lineage: Eukaryota > Viridiplantae > Streptophyta > Pinopsida > Cupressales > Taxaceae > Torreya > Torreya grandis. The sequence goes on along the minus strand of JARHVA010000982.1, from coordinate 2,903,696 downwards.
CATATTGTGTTATATTTATTTATTCAAGATAGAACTTTTTGTGTATGTGAAGGCCTAATGTAAACAATATTAATGGTGTGCTTTAAGTGGTGGTTGGAGCTAAAAAAGTGTTATAGACCTAAGATGATATTATTATAGGTATATTTATTTAAATATGAAGTGTTCCTTATATTTATGGAGTTTTAAAAAAATTCAATGGGATCAAGGGGTAACATGCACTATTGAAGGCCTAATTGGATTAGGTCTCCTTAAGGCCTAAAAGAGGTTTTGGTCTTTTATGTTATGTCTAACCTATTTTCATCATCGATTCATGTATTAAAAATATTATAAGACATATTTTATGTGTAATAAATGTGTGAAAGTGGGTTTTTATAACCAAGAGGTGTGTGATATAGAGTATTGTATAAGAATAAGGCCTAATTGGCAAGCAAGAGGATAAGTGAGTGTATGCAAACCATATAATACATTATTGAGAAAAATGAGGTCTTTTAGAACATCATAAGGGTATAAATAAAATATCATGAATATATAACAAGGGTACTATAGTTGAATATCAATGTCATATGACCTAATCTATCTTAAAGAGATCTAGAAGAGTGAAGAAGTCTATAAGGTAGTTTGAGAGGGATAGAACAATGAGAAGAGTTAAATAAGGTGATAATCATATGTTGTATGAGAAAAAAGGTGTTTTAAATGTGATAAAATCATTTAGGTGGTTGATTTGGTTTTTATTCATCTAGGAGGTTGGTGCCTCCTTGAAATTGGGTGCTTCTTAAAGCCTAGTTGGGTTGGTCTTGGTGTTCCATGTGAAGTTGGCACTTCACTAAATTATGATCTTGTGACTTATATGACTATAGTCCATTTTTGGATCATTGGTTTTTCTTCCCCTTGAGGTTTTCTCACATATGTAATGTGTTTCATGATCATGTATGGATGCATATGCTTTCCTATATGTTAATGTGTGTATAAATGGTTTATGTATGCTTAAGTGGAATTGAATGAATGTTTTGAAAACACTAATTCACCCCCAGTGATTGTGCTTCCAATAATTGGTATCAGAGCCTAATATTTTGAATCTAGTCTAACAAATTTAAGGTGATCTGAAGAAGCACAATATGTCTAGTGATCAAAAAGAAGAAGATAACAAGTATGAAGAAGTCTACTATGATAGTGAAGAAGGAGAAGCTAAAGAAGACTTTAAATTTGAGCTCACAAGTGACCTTGATGATTCAAAGAATCAAAATAAGACTATAAAGGATCTTAGGAACCAATTATAAGGTGTCAATAATTACACACTAATCTATGTGGGCCTACAATAATTCAAACCATTCAAGGAGATATCTACTTCATGTTACTCATATATGAGTACACAAGAATGATTTGGGTTGCATTCTTGAAACAAAAGTTAGAAGCTCTTGACAAGTTCAAGGCATTCAAAGCTCTTGTTGAGAATGAGAAGAATGGGAAGATCAAGTGCCTAAGATATAATAGAGGAGGTGGTTTTTGGTCTAATTAGTTTGATGTCTTCTGTGAGGTTCATGGAATAAGGAGATAATTCTTATTAGCTAGGACACCTCAGTAGAATGGGATAGTGGAAAGAAAGAATATGACAGTTCAAAAAATGGATAGAACTATGCTAAATGAGTGTATATTATCTGATAGATATTGGAGAGAGATAGTAAGTACTATAGTCTACATTTTTAATATAATATAGATAAGGACTAGTGGCAACAAGACTCTTTATGAAATATGGAATGAAATACCTATCAATGTGGAATGCTTTACAGTGTTTGGGAGTAAATGTTTCATCAAAAGATATGATGAAGACTTAGGAAAGTTTGATTTTAGATTTGATGAATGTATATTCTTATGATACTCATCAATGAGCTCATCCTATATATGTTATAACAAGAGGTTACAGAATATAGTATAAATCACCAATGTGAAGATTGATGAGACAAAGAAATCACACTCACAATTAAAGGATACTTTAGAGAGTCTAGAGTTCAATAATGAATAGGAAACTATAGATATTGATGAGGAAGAATAATAAGTTGAGGAGAGATAGGACTCAAAAGGCCCCTCAATACAAATTCAAAGAGATCAACCTGAGTCTCAAATCATTGGCAATAAGAATGTAGGTATATAAATAAGGAGAAGACTGGTAAATAATATAAATCAAGATAATGTTACTCTATTATCTAAGATTGAACCTAATAATCTTATAGAATCAAGAAAAGACAAATTTTGGATAGGTGATATGAATGAGGAGTTAGACCAAATAGAGAAGAATGAGACTTGGGAACTAGTTCCTAGGCCTAAAGACAAGAATGTCTTTGGCACAAAATGGGTGTTTATAAAAAAGTTGAATGAAAATGGAGAAGTCACTAAGAACAAGGCTAGATTGGTATGCAAGGTATATGCAAAAATTAAAGGGATAGACTTTGAGGATACCTTTGTACTAGTATCAAGATTGGAGGCCATCATATTATTTCTAGCATATGTAGGATTCAAAGGGTTCAAAGTATACTAAATGGATGCCAAATCTACCTTCTTGAATGGTAATTTGGAAGAGGAGGTGTACATAAAGCAACCTAAGGGGTTCTCACTATCAGAAGATAAAGACTATGTGTGCAGATTGAAAAAGGATATTTATGGTCTAAATCAAGCTCCTATAACTTGGTATGTCAGGTTGGATAGGTATCTATTGGATCAAGGATTCAAAAGAGGAGTTGTAGATAGTAATCTATACATACTATTAGAAGATGACCATTAGTTGATAGTAGTTATCTATGTGGATGACATCATCTTTGGTGGAAATAATGAGAACATGACCAAGATATTTATAGAGGTGATGAATAAAGAGTTTGATATGGCCATACTAGGAGAATTATCATTCTTTATTGGGTTGAAAATCACTCAATCAAAAAAAGGTATATTCATTTCATAATCCAAGTATACAAGAGAGATATTAAATAAGTTTAAGATGGAAGATTGCAAGTTAGTACACCTATGATCACAAGGTGTAATTTGATTAAGTAAGAGGAGTCTTCAAAGGTAAATCAAATGTCATATATGTCAATGATTGGAATTTTTCTATACACCACTACCTATAGACCTGACATCATGCAAGTAGTAGGTTTCATGGGAAGGTTTTAAGAATATCCAAAATAAAATCATCTGCAAGTAGTCAAAAGGTTACTCAATTATCTCAAGGGGTATATGGAGTATGGGTTTTGGTATCTAAGGATAAATTATTTTAATTTTATAGCATATATAGATGCAAATTGGGCAATAAGTCTAGATGATATAAAAAATACTAGTGGAGGAGCCTTCTTATTAGGTGGGTGACTAGTTTCATAGATAAGAAAGAAGCAACCATCAGTAGAATTATCCAATTATGAGGCTAATTAAATTTTAGCATATTCATGTTTAACTCAAGTCCTATGGATGAGATAGATCCTAAAATACTATAAGGTGGAGTATGATGGTCATAGCCCTATCTATTATGATAATACAAGTGTTATAAGTGTCTCAAAGAACCCTACCATGTACTCAAGGACTAAGCACATTCCCATAAAGTATCATTTTCTAAGATAATAGGTAAGAAAATAAATTTTCAGACTTAAATATGTTTCTACACAAGATCAAATTGCAAACATTTTGACCAAACTGCTTCCAAAGGTAACATTTGAACACCTATAATAGGTATTGAGTGTAATTCCTACCCCTAGCAATCATTGAATAATCCAAGTACTTAGGGGGAGATAATTAGGTTTATTATATTTAATAAAAGGTGAGTTTTTCCAATAAGGTATTCATGGAGATAGGGGGATCATGTTTTTCTATGTCTCATAAACTCATAGTCCTGTGTGTCGAGTATTTTGGTTGTAAGGAGTGTGATCAAAGGAGTTACAGACATCACTTTGTCATTTATGTTAAAGGGGGAGAAAGAATAGAATGGGGAGATAATAATTATTATTTTATAGTTTATTTATTAATAAATTATAAATGGGGATATTATTGAGCATTATTCCTATTATTGAGGTGTGGCATTGATGTTGTCATTGATGTCAAAGGTTCTTGAGAAGGTCTTCATGAAGTCATTAAAGAGTGTATCTATGAGAGACAATATTGATCAATGTTTTAATGATTATGAGAGTATAATAAATGATTATTATACATTCTTATGATTTAATTATTTATGTGAAGGTTAGCATGGAAGGTCCTTTTTATCAAAGTTATCAAGTGCTTGATCCTAGTAGTGTCTGTAGAAGGTATGTGCATAAGATGCCTAGTCTTGTACATGAAGGAGCATAATTGCTTGGTGAGATAAGTGAAAATAGGAATTAATGGATGTATAAGGGTTATTTATCATGCATGAGAGTCATTATAACACTTGTGATAGTCTCAGAGTGATCCTACAGGGGTAGGATCTATAGATCAAGTATGAAACTAGACCACTTCTAGACCTTGATTGGCCTAATGAGGTATCAAGATATGTTTTCAAGGAATATGAAGGATGTATGTCACTATTTTAACATGATATAGGTTTATTTATTATGTTATTTATGTATATAACACATGTAAATAGCCATGAAGGTTAGTTTTAAGTCCTAATGTGGTTTGCATGTCAAGGTCTAAGCGAACAAAGAGAGAGGGAGAGTGTGTGGTGTAATGGGGTATCATGATTATTTTTCAAGGAAAGTGTGAATATGGGATCATTTAAAAAGGTTAATAAATGTTTTTTAAGCATTTTCATGAGTTTTGAGGTCAAATTTTGAAGGATAAGGCATGAAAATGTGTTTTAAGGTCTCTTGAGTACATAAAATGAAGGGTTATCTACCGAAGAAGTTTTTTTCTTGCTCATTAGATCATAAAATATCTAAATTTGAACTTAATATATTCATGGTATATGGGTAATGTTCCTATCTAAAAATTATAGGCATTCTTTTTTAGATTTAGGGGTTATGATTTATGAACAATCATTAACAGTGGAAGTGGGTTTAAACCCTCTTAGAACCCTAATAAGGACCTGATGTTGAAAATGTTGATCAAAAGTGCTTAGAATGGATTTTTATGATAAATTAAGCTATGTGATGTTGTATTAAACTCTCATAGGCACCTTTAGGTGTGTTTGAGTTATCAAGTGTGAGAGTAGACCCTATAAAAAAATGTTAATTTCTTAAAGATTTATTATAACAGTTAGATTTGACCTACTCATAGTCTGTAAATAAATGGAGGATGAAGATTGAAACTCATGTTTCATGTCAATTAATTTATATATATATATATATATATATATATATATATATAATTTTTCATTCAATTTTTATAAACTCATCATCCAATTTAGCCAATTGCTAACAAGACTAATGGTGGAAATAGTGAAAAACCAGGTAAATGTGAAAAGAATATTAGGAATGTGCTACCATGATATAGTGATGAAATTAAGTGCATGAAGATGTTTTTAAAGAATATTAATACATGTTAATATTTTTAATAAGTTTTTTAGGTCATTTATTAGAGTGAAAAAGTTTCTCACAAGTTGACCTTTTTGGTTCAGATGAGACAATGAGATATAAGGTTATGAGATTGGTCTACAAGACCAATATTTCCATTTGACCATATTATATTTATATATAATAATTATATAATGATATCACATTATCATATACATGCATATTAATTCATTAAATATGTATATATAGGTGTTGGATGTCTGAGTCACCATGACTAGTCTTTGAGGAAAACTGGTAGTTCTAAGTGAATAAGTTGGAGTGTTTTTTAGGATATATGCCCTGTATGATGAAGTATAGTTCACTTTATGAAGTTTTTGAGGTTTTATATGTTATATTTATATGATTTATTTCCATTTTTATGTGTCTAAATATTTTTTTATCTTTATTTGTTCAAGATAGACCTTTCTATGTATGTGAAGGCCTAATGTAAACAGTACTAATTATGTGCTTCAAGTGGTGGTTAGAGATAAAAAGTGTCATGGAAATAAGATGAGATTATTATGGGTCTATTTGAGTGGAATATAAAATTTTCCTACCATTTATGGAGTTTTAAAGTGCTCCAAGGCAATCAAAGGGTAAGGTGCACTATTGAAGACCTAATTGGATTAGGTCTCCTTAAGGCCTAAAAGATGTTTTGGTATTTTATGCTATGACCGACCTATTGTAATGATTGATTCATGTATGAAACATATTATAAGACATATTTTATGGATAATATATGTGTTCAAGTGGTTTTGTATTACCAATATGTGTGTGATCTAGAGGATAGTATAAGAAAAAGGCCTAATAGGCCTAATTGGTAAGCAAGAGAATAAGTGAGTGTATGCAAATGATATAACACATTGTTGAGAAGAATGAGGTATTTTATACAATTATATGTTTATATATAAACTATAAGTAAGATATAATAAGGGTAATGTAGTTGAATATCAAGGTTATATGACCTAATTTGTCTTGAAGAGACATAGATGAATGAAGAAGCCTAGAAGGTAGTTTGAGAGGGATAAGATAGTGAGAAGAGATAAATAAGGTGATGATCATCTGTTATATGATAAAAAAATGTGTTATAAAGGTGATCAAATCATTCAGGTGACTGATTTGGTGTTGATTCATCTAGGGTGTTAGTGTCTCCTTGTAAGTTGATGCTTGTTAAAGCCTAGCTAGGTTGGTGCTTAGCTAGTTAAGGTTGGTGCTCTATGTGAAGTTGGTGATTCAATAAATTTTGATCTTGTGAATTATATTACTATAGTCCATTTTTAAATATCATTGGGTTTTCTTCCCCTTAAGGGTTTCCCACATATGTAATGTGTTTCATGATCTTGTACTATTGCATATTCTTTGTTATATGTTCATGTTTGTATGAATGGTTCATGTATGCTTAAGTGGAATTGAATGAATTTTTTGAAGACACTAATTCACCCCCCTCCCCCCACTCTTAGTTATTATGATTCCAATAAGTTACCGAGTCTTGATTTATAGATGCAAATTGTATTTACTTAAAAAACATTAAGACTTAAAAAAATTTGGCACATACTTGGAATTTTCTATCAAATCATAGGTTAAATATATACTTTCCACCTTTTTTTGCCTTTAAATATTCAATGTGAATTCAAGATAACTTTATTTTCATAACCTGCATTCCAGACATTTCATGACACCACATTTTAAATAGACCCACTATCAGATAATTATTATGCCTTTTATATGTTCCACATTTTTTTAATATGTTTATGTGGGTAGCTAAGACTAACACCTCACATGATCCATTTTAAATTATTTTTTATGTTATTCTCATATTTATGCATAGGTTGGCTATATATAATTGAATTTTAGCCACATTTGCATATTATCATAAAAAATTAGGCAACCTATTGTATGCATCTACATTTTTCAAATATGTCTATCAAAGTAGTCTCAACAAGTAACATATGGTAGACATCTACATTTTTTTAATATAAATCCAAATATAATTATAGTTATCCCCTTTTGGGATATACTAGGTCTATATGATGTTTAAGATTGTTGACTTTATCCTAGACACTACACCTACCAATAATATTTACTGATTAATCTCCAAGGTGAAGGAAGGGAGCTCAATGAATTTGAAACACATAATATTAGACTTATAGAACCATATGGAAAATATTAAATCCATCTATGATACCCTTATTTTTTCACAATGCATAATTTTAAACAATTTGTATTATGTACACATCCTATTGAAACGTGTTTTATGTAATATTGGGACACTACATTTTATTGGTCCCTTATGTCTGAGATAGAGATTATATATATTATTTGATACTATTTATTTCTTATGTGATAATAATATATGGTTGGATTAGATGATTTTTTTATGCATTATGATATCAATTTACTTACACTATTTTGGTTGTCCTTTATGATATGTATTGATTTCAAACAACCACAACTATTTTTATTAAGCATATTTTATTGCACATATGTTTATATGATTGGTATGAATTTATTACCATAGTATGTGGTGCTATGGATATGCCATGTTCATTTTATGTTTATTGAGATCACTTTTTCTATCTATATTTTTCATCTCCAATTATCTAGGGTAGGGCATTTTATGTGTGTAATGTTGTGCAAGTGATAATGGAGGATGAAGAGGGAACTAAGACTAAATTGGGTATGAGCACATCATTAGTAGAGTGGTGACATATTTATGTAACCCTTATGTGATCCAAACACTCATTGTATCATTTTTGGACCTAGTCAAAAGTGTAGACTTCCTTAACTCTCCTAAAACTATTTAACCCTTTGGATACTTTTCACAACTTTTGACTTCCTTAACTTTCCTAACACTATTCAACACTTTGGATAATATTCACACCCATTATCATAAACCTTAATAGTATTATTCACCTTATATTTAATTATTTCTGTTTTTTCTTAATCCACTTTAGTGGCCCCATTTGACCCATAACTCGAATGGAATGGAAAAGTCAACTTTGGATGGTGACATATAGTTATTTTCAGATATGTTGTGTTAATTTTGAAGTCCTTAGACCAATAGGGATGTTGGAGAGTATTTATAGGAGATAAATAAGAATTTTGAATCAGTCCATGTACCCATTTATGACATGGTATATTGGATTCATTAATTATATATGCACTTACTTGCCCACAATGGATTGTAAGAGAATTTATTGCTAGGGGAGACTTATTGACCTTAGGCTAAATGATGGGAAATGACATATGTCACCTTAAAACTAGCCTTTAAATTTGAATGATTATCCTATTTGAGGAAGGAAATCCTTATTTGAAATGACTCCTTAGTTTTAAATTTCAAAAATTATAAGTGGAGAGAAAGAGAAAGAAGATGAGAGCTTAGAGAAGAAGGAGAATAGCTATTGCCCAAGGCTTGTAGGTGGTGTTCTTGAATAGATCCAAGAGGGGATCCAAGGTAGGATTCCATGCCCTAATTTATTTAAATTCTATTTATGTTAAAATTACCTTTCACCCTTACTCTAATTATAGTTTTTAAGAGGTGTAAGGCTTTTGGATTACCTTCTTTCTTTAATTATATTTTCATGGTTGTGCAATGGCTTGTTAGAGTTTAGTCTTTTCATTGGTATTTACTTTGGTAAAATAAGTATTTACATAAGTGGTTTCATATTGTTTTTTTTATATTAGTTAGGTTGATATATTTTTATTATAACAATATATCATGTGTCGTTAATAGTTAGTTGGTTAGTGAGTGAGAGATTGTAGGGATATCACTATCTTGAGTATAGGAATCATGTTTCCTATATAACTATGTAATGTCTCATATGATTGAATTGAAGAAATAGAACCTAATTATTGTGTGATTTTATTATTTTATGTGTGTTTAGTTTTGTCTATACATACACTCTAATCATAATCAATATTTAGTATTAGAGTAGATTTGTACTCTGTCCAATGGATGTTTGATCATTCTATTAGGGGCATAGATATTCTAATCACCCTTGTGAATGAGATATTTTTTTTTAGAGAGTATAGATTATTTATTTTCATTAAATATATAAATTGAAATTAGTTTCTTTAGAATTAATATTCTATATTAATGTATTTAAGATATACCATTTTGTATACCTTTGGACAATACAAAATTGTCATTTCCAAGAGTTGTGGAGATATCATCTTACTTTTTTAATCTATGAGTGTATTAATAGAACTACATATGTCAAGTATCCTTGGAGTTCTATCAAACATGGTCACTTCTTAGTGTATTTTTTAAATGCCTCCATAATAATCTATATTGTATTCGGTGTGATATGTTATTGTTCTTTTGATATACAATGACATTTTAATTTATCTATGCAATGGAAGTAATTTATTCTTTAACTTTTTAACTTACCTTCCAATATGCCTATCAAGATATCATATGGCCTATTAATCTGGTCAGTTGTGGTTAGACTCGTACACTTAAAAATAATTATGAACATGCCATTATCAGATTGAATAAGGATCTAAAGCTCACTAACCCATTTATGAATCAAATCATTTAGATCAGATCAATTCTCATGAGACTCCATATAATATAGGTTGGGTGGTTTCATAGATTTCCTATGAAAATCAAGTTCTAGCTTAGATATACATCCAACATTGCTTAGCATCTTCATGCGCTTCTAGATGTAGCTCTCCCATAACTATTATTTCATAGGTGTCTTAAATATTTAGATTTTTATTTTTATATTAAGTCAATATATTTATGGTTCATATATTACCCACATTGATTCATCAGATTAAGTAATATTTAGTTTTAAAGCTATTATTAGGTGTTTTATATTTAGTGATATTCATTTTTATTAGATTTTTTGTTTTTGAGTGTCACAAATTTGCCATATAGTTTGTTTTATTATTGTTATAGTGTCAACATTCACTAATACAAAGTCATTATGGGTCATCTTATCATTTGTCTAGTTATATTCATTAAAAAATCCAATTTAATGGTCATTATCTAGTCATTGGATTTTGTAAAAGTTATTTTATGTCAAATATTTTCAAAAATATCTTAGAGTTAAAATTTGTTTTTACGTCAAAGTGAATTGAGTCATTGGTTTTTTGGTCGTCAATGTCAAAAATTAAAATGTTGAGTCTTTTTTTAAATCATTTTGTCAAAAGTCTTTTTAGTGAGTCATCATTTTCAAAAAAATAAAAAATAAAAAAAATTACATCACGGATGCATTATTACTTGTATGCGATGTTTGAATTTTGGGTGGGATTTCTCCTCAAAAAATTCATACATTTGAGCTTCATTGACACATTTTTTGAGTAAGTAGTGACCTGTTGGAGGATGGAGGCAATGGAGGAAGGAAGTTTTAGATCCTCTCATCATTCACCAATGATTGGGCCTAGATGATTTGCTGACATCTTTTTTTATTTATTGTTTTGTGTTTTACACCAAATCGACTGATGCCAAGGATAGTTCTTCAGTGGCAATGAAAATTATCTATGTTTTTTCTCTTTGGATGGAAACAAACATCAATAAAGGATACATAAGATAAATAATGAGGATTTATTTCTCATAATATTTTATTTTCTAGTATTATGTGTGTTTTCATTCCCCTACTGGATTGGAGAAAAGGAGAGTGTAAATATCATGGAATGTGGTAACAATTATATAGGATGGTAGCTAATTGTAGAAATCCTTTAACTACAAAGATCCTCTGACTATCATATTTCTTTATGAAGATGATTAGTTAGTGAAACATCTATTGCATTCAAATGGAGTAAATTTGGGATGCATTCTTCTCATAGTAGTGGTCATGTGCAACAAGATTTAGACAGTAATATGTAGACCTAAAAGTATGCATTGGCATACAATTTTGTTCCTAGTTATTGAAGATGTAATTTCTCCCCATGAAAACACTAAGGTCGAATGTTAGATTTTATTCTTTACATTGGTATTTACTTTAGTAATATAAGTATTTACATAAGTGTTATTATATTGGTTGGTTATTTTTAGTTAGGTTGAAATATTTTTATTATAATAATATATCACATATTGTTAATAGTTAGTTGGTTAGTGAGTGAGAGATTGTAGGTATCTCACTATCCTAAGTATAGGAAACATATTTCCTATATAACTATTTAATATCTCATATGATTAAATTTAATAAATAGAACATAATTATTGTGTGATAAAATTATTTTCTATGTTCAGTTTTGTCTATACATACACTCTGATCAGAATCAATATGGAATGTGGTAACAATTATATAGGATGGTAGCTAATTGTAGAAATCCTTTAACTACAAAGATCCTCTGACTATCATACTTCTTTATGAGGATTATTAGTTAGTGAAACATCTATTGCATTCAAATGGATTAAATTTGCGATGCATTCTTCTCATAGTAGTGGTCATGTGCAAAAATATTTAGACAGTAATATGTAGACCTAAAAGTATGCATTGGCATATGATTTTGTTCCTAGTTATTGAAGATGTAATTTCTCCCCATGAAAACACTAAGGTTGAATGTTAGAGTTTATTTTTTACATTGGTATTTACTTTAGTAATATAAGTATTTACATAAGTGTTATTATATTGGTTGGTTATTTTTAGTTAGGTTGAAATATTGTTATTATAATAATATATCACATAGTGTTAATAGTTAGTTAGTTAGTGAGTGAGAGATTGTAAGTATCTCACTATCCTGAGTATAGGAAACATATTTCCTATATAACTATGTAATATCTCATAGGATTAAATTTAATAAATAGAACATAATTATTGTGTGAACAAATTATTTTCTGTGTTCAGTTTTGTCTGTACATACACTATGATCAGAATCAATATGGCCACCACATGGTTTTTAATTCCTATTTGGCTTGGAGATGTAACATCTCTCTTAAATTTTTGGTTTTTTTCTATGCCTTTTTTTATTTTAAATGGTAAAGTTATGCTGCCAAAAATTATTTGACTTTGTATGCTTGTGCTCTCTTACATAGTGATAGTGGCTAGTGGAACTAGGTTCCTATGTCCTTATAAATGGTTTTCCTTTATGTATTGGTAGTGGCTAGTGAAACCATAAATCCTATGCCATCATACATGTTATTTGCCATTGTTGATTGTGTTTATGCTCTCCCATGTCCAAGAGATGATAGGAAAAGAGGGAGGTGTCCACATGTTTTTCTTCTCTTTTAGTGAGCCTTTGTATTGGAAATGTGTTATTTGGCATGGTTGATTGTGTTTATGCTCTCCCATGAACAAAATATGGTATAAAAAGAGTGAATCATCCCTAGATTATTATTCTCATTTGTTAATCTATTTTGATGTTGGAAATACATTATGGCTACCTTATTATCATTTGGTATTTGATATTATGTTTTGTTTTTTCTTGTATGCTTATGTTTGGAAAGAAACTTATGAGTCTCTATATTTATTAATTAGTGAGTAAATACTTATAATCCTTAGCTATAATTTGAAACTTGTTTGTTTAACATCTCTACATTACTCAATGATGATTGCAAAAGGATGGAAGGTGAGCCTATCCTTCAGTTTGCCTTGCGTGGAGTTTGTTTGAAGATCAACTTGTACAAAACTCTTATATATAATTTATAATAAAATCATGTTGGTTATTTGAGATCCATGTTATTGTAATTATTTAATTGAAAATATGTATTTAATATAATTAAATTGTAACAGTCATTAGTAAAAAGCATGAGGATTTTCTATCTGTTGCTTACCATTCCTATTAATTGGATCAGAATATTAAAAAAAAGGGAATTGATTATTTTATGTTAAAAGTCAAATTTTAAATTATGGTTAGACATATATTTCTCTATTTTTTATAGTTATCTTAACATAAAACTTGTTTCTTTCCAAAAAAAGAATTTCATTGATTCATGGGAAGCCAAGAAAGGCTAGAAGCATTTTTATATTTTCTATGCACTTTGAATCATTCCATATTTTTATAATTTTAATTATAATATAAAATAAGTTTAACCATGGAATTAATATAATTTTAAGCCTTATAGGTTATTTTAGATGAATTTTTAAAGTTTTAATAAAAAAAATCCTTATACCTACTTTGTAATTTGCCCTCACTTCATTTAATTTATTCACATGTAAAATGGTACTTGAGAGGCCTTTGAATAGTTTTAGATAAAAATTCAATAAATTTTGAGCATGTAGCCACTTGTTTCTTATTTTTTTAATTTTATGGATCTTTTGATATGATTTTTTGAAATTATTGTTTTGTAGGGCAATTTTATGATTACACATGTCCTTGTGAAGGACACATGTCACTTCATGTAGGGCATGCTTAAATTTTAAGCATTGGTAACCCATAGGACCACACATTGTGCATGTTAAGCCCCTAAGGGGGGGTCAACATAGTTCTAGGCAACTAGTAAGCCACATGTTTTATTGACTACCCCATGTGAATGAGATGGTCATGGTTGTGGTCATGTGGATTTTTGGTGACACAACTAGCCAAGTCATTAGCCTATAGTCATTATTCCACATAGCCATGGTGATTATTTATACTAACCACTAATGTTTATTTTAAATATATAAAAAAATATATATTAATCAAATTAATAAACCTTTTTTTTCATAAATTTAAACCTACAATATAATTTTTTAAAACTAGAACTATTTTCAACCAAAACATACTTGTTTGTGCAAGCAATTATAGAGGCATGGAGGCCCAGAGGTAAGGGAACCCAAAGTAACCCACCTCAATTTTTTGTCCCCTTTTGTATGGAAGATGTTTCAAATCCTAAAACCTCATAATTTTCACTTTATGCAAGTTTTATCCTACAGAGGCCATTTTGGCCTTGTTGGCTTGTGCAAACTCTTATAAGCCCTAGAACAAGTTGGTCCCAAAAGGGACCCCAACTATTTTTATTCCCTCTATCACATAGAATAAATTTGGAAACCTAAAACTAGTATTGTCTAAAATTTTCACCTTAAAACTTTACTGGTGGCCATTTAATGGTTGTGGTGGAGCTTGAAGCTCTTGAGACATTTTTGGAAATCATAGGAGACTGAGACCTCTTGGAAGATTTTCATCGAACTATGTACCTATAAGATAAACTCACACATATTTATATTATGATAAAAATTTAAAACTAAAATAAATACTTTTAATCAAATGCTTGGAGACTCCATTGATGGTAATTATCTAGGGTTGAGGAAGAAGAGTATGGATTACTATGGACAAGTCATCCTCCAATGCCTCCTCCCTCCTTTCAAAAATATGATTTTTAAATCCAATGACTAAATTTAAAACATTATGGCCTCCATAAGGATATTTATGGCATCCTTTCCTTTGACCATATATGATGGTCAAGGTTGCTTTGTTCTAACAGTGGAGAAAGGTTACTCCATTCTTAGGGGGATTAAACAAGATATTTTAAACACCTTTTTAGGTCATATGCACACCAAATGATATTTTTTTAATGACTTTCCTCTAAGCCAAGTTAACATGAAATTATAATTTATTGATGACATAAGTGTGAATCGAATCATGTGTTGGATGGAATTATTTGAGACTTTCCTTGAACACCATTGTGATTTAGTACATCTCATTCAAACCAGTGGTTACTCGAACCCACATCCATTTAGTTTTGCATGCATTTTATTCCTTAGGGTTTTGGGGCCTACTAGGACCATTTAGATATCTTTATACTTGTGTGAGAGCCTGTAGGTTGATTAGAATCAGTGAGACTTACATGGTTATGTAGTGATTGTGTACACTTATTTATTACCTCCATGTCATTTGGGCATGAAATTTATTTATATGATTTATACATCTCATTCCATGAATATGGTAAGAATTTGGGAAATGTAGTTGTGCAAAATGTGTGTTGCACATTTCTTTAAAAAATTGGCTTGTTTTTGTGTATGTTTCTATTGTGTCAATTTTTGGGCATGACATTTTGGTATAAAAGCATGGTTAAAACACTAGGAGATATATGGATCATTATTTCATACCACTTCTTACATAGTGAACTGATGCATGTACTTGTTAGGTTTTATGCCTTGTTGAGGAGGTATGAACAATACACAATAATAATAATAATAATAATAATAATAATAATAATAATAATAATAATAATAATAATAATAATAATAATAATAATAATAATAATAATAATAATAATAATAATAATTCCTTGGACTATGGAATCTTTAGCAAAATAATAGATGCTTGGATTCTTATTTTGGTCTCCATATCTAAGATACCCATGCTAAGAATGTCAGACAATCACCCACCTAGTTTAACAAATGAGGTTTTATGAAGGGTTGGGACAAAGTTACAACCAGGTGTTAGGAAGTCATATGGCTATGAGGGCCAAGTGACTAATAGTGAGTGAGCCAACTCTTGTGTGATAGGTCTATGGGAGTTTACCATGACCTTAGAGATACACATCCAACATTGGAATACTTATTATATGAATTATTTTTTATATTAATCTTGGTTCTTAAAACCATGAAGATTTATCTCAGCTATACATTAGAGTGTCTTGTATATCTAATGTCTACATGGGCCTTTCTAGGTTTCTCAAATAAAGCAAACATTGCCTTTCCATTCAAGTGTGTTAGTGGGTTTATTGATGTCTCTATCACCTTGAGTGATGAGATTATTTGTATCTAGATTAATTTAGTGAATCCATCCCTTTTTCTATTACTTTTTGACTCTTGCCTTATGAGTAGTTACAGGAAGAGTTTGGGCACAATCCCTTCTTAGGATAAAAGGCTTGTTTCAATGGACCATATATGGTTACAAATACTTAGGGACATAATTGGTCTATGTGAGGGACTAAGAAAATCATAGTGTTGCACATGATTTTACACTTGAAAATTATCTATGTACATGAAAGTTTTTTTATATTTAGTTCTCACCTTATTTGATGGATGGTGATACCATGTGGATGGCTATGATAGGGAAGCCTTATGTGGGTCATTTTTTTCCTATTCTTGTAGTGAATGGCCTTTGTCTCCTTCTGGTAGTGAGCTATGTATTTTTTAGACACACATTGGAGAGAATATCCAATGTATTTTGACATTGGTCTTGGTTGGATAGGAACATGTAGACCTTTGAGGCATCTTGGTACCAAGTAGGTGTAATCATCAACTTAGTTAAAATGTTGACTATGTTAGAGTGGAATTATTATCTCTTGTGCATGTTTAATTGATACCCAAGGTATATGGATCTAGTTTAGATGTTGATATCCAAATTTTGGGGTCAAAAATCACTTTAAGGATATGACCCCATATCTTGAAGTATATGTTTAGAAAATAACCTTGTGTTGAACCAACTCTAGTTTAGAGGTGATTTGGTTGATAAGGACCCTTGAGAAGAATGTGAATTAGTTTTCCTCATTGTTATGAAGGTTAGAGTGTACCTTATTTATTTTAGATATTATTAAATGTGTTGATTTATCCATGATAGTTTGAGTTATTTGATAATAAGGAGATAAATTCATTATGGAGAGGTTTTTATTCTATGAGGTGGCACTTAGTTGGGTGGGTTTCCTATGAGTGTTGATAGCATTGATGTAAGATAAATCTCTTTCAAATATTGAGGTAGAGGTAACCTTGAGTGAGTGTACCTCTTTATTGTTAAAAAATATCTTGATAAGAGTATATTCTTTATTTGGTATTTTATATGTTAGTTACCTAGAGAATATAGATTATCATTGATTGTGATATCTAAAATTTTATGGGTGTTGGCCATTTGTGGTTACTCTTCTCTTTTTTGTGAGTTAGCCATTACATGCTTTTGATAGTAATTATTGTGCAAAGAATCTAGTGGCATGTGATACCATATTGGATGTTTGTATTGGGGCTTGTAGATAAAAATAACACATCCTTATTTATATTGTGAAGTTTGGGCCATCCTTGAGTATGGCATGACCAATAGGTACATGTGTTTCACATCCTTGATACTTGGTATTTTTTTTGAAAGATAGAATGCATTTTATAGTGGTGTTGTTTTATTAATCATATAGGAGTGTCATTTATACATTGACTACTTGTATGATATTTTTCCCCTTCTTTATAAGGTTATCACCAATTATTGTTTGAGTTTTTTGGAATGCCCATGTGAGTGTGTTTTAGATTTGACCTAGAGGAACTAAGTTCTAGGGCACCATAATGGATATGAAACATGGGGATTGAAAGTTTTGATGTTGTTAGAGGACCCTTTTTGATTTAGGGGTTTTTGTTAGAATTAGTGTGTGTATTTAGGAGCATTTATACCTTCTTAAAGTTGTTAAATGGCTAGTTAGACCAGATGACTTGAGATTGCTTATTGTATAACATGTTGGGTAGGTGAGTACCTAACATAGTTTATGAGTTAATGAATAAAGGTTCCTATAACCTATACAATCACCTTAGTTTGAGCACCCTTGGTGATGGTTAGACCTTTTTCTTGGTAAGTAAATTCACTAGGGGCCACTTGTGTTTTATGTTGTGGGGGTTGTGCAAGAATGTGATGATTCTCACCTAAGCAAGTTTACACTTGTTAGATGGGTTTTGTGGCTTGTTGATGTCAATTCTAGAGGAAGGGATCTTGGAATACCCCTCAAGGATTTACACCAACCTTGAGTGGTGGGCATCCTCCTCATGGTAGAGGAATGTAATATGTTTTTTAGTGACTTCCTATGTGTTAGGAATTTGGTTATGGATTGATATTCCATACACTCCCTTAGCTTAGGGGAAAGATTTTGTTTTTTATCACTTAGATAGCATTGAGATGAGTTGATACTCTCTCAAAATATAATGACATCATCATATTTATAATGATTGGATTCATATCTTTCATGATGTTAAGTAAGTTTCTTTAATCAGAGACTTGTTTCTTTAGTGATGTTTCGACCACATTCCTTGTCAATCACATAATGGTATCTTCTAATTTATGTTGGATAGAGAATTTGTATAGATGGAGTGTTTTGATGCCTTCATGCAGTTTAATTTCTTTCCTCTTATTTAGGGAAACATGTTATGATATTTACCACTTATAGGTTGATAAGTGTGTGGTGGTTTTGGCAACATGGAGATGTAATGCATTCTTAATATTGTGCAAGAGTAACAAAGAGTTGTGTTTCTAGTTGTGGATATGTTATCTCCCTATTATCCACTTGTGGCCTTCTAGAGCTACATTTTTCACTATATTTTATCTACACTTGTGAACTTTTACCATGTGATGTGGTGAACCTTGAATTTATTTTGGATGTTGATTTGGATTTATAATTTGATTGGAATCATCTTTTTTATGTTTTTTCTTATTATGTATTTCAAGGTTATTTAGTCATTTATTATTTCAAAACTTTATTTAATGTTAGATCTCCTACCTTTATTTTTATCTTTAGTCTTGGATTGAATTGGGTTGTCTATCCATGTTCACCTTTATCATTCTTTAGATTATATTAGGTTGTTTAACCTTTTTATTTATTCTCCTTTTGTGAATTGAGACAGGATACTTAGTCAATTGATTTTAATCCTTGGTTCAATTGGTAATTCTCAACTTGTTAAAGTTTGTTTTTTTATTGAGCATTTTTTATATTTCCACCGTGAGTGAGTATGGGAGTAGTAGGTGAGAAGTATCTTTTTATCATTAATGTATGATTTTAACTTACAACATTTTTCAGAACTTATTGAACAAGTTAGAAGACATTCACTCACTTATTCCTTTTATAGAGGTTGTAAGGATGGTGTGATCCTTAGCATTATTTGTTATGTTAAATATTAGCATATGTTTCTACCTAATTCTAAGAGTGATGGAGATGAGTTATGTTGTGATATTTGATATTTTAGTACATTGAATTACACTTTGTGATTTTTTAGTAGAGACTATGATCATTAACTTAGATATACCATTAAACTAAGTTGATAGGATTCTTATTGACTATTAAAACATTCTTTAAAGTAGACTTTTGATCCTCAATGACTTCTAAGAGGAAGTCTGCATAAAATAAGGGGAATGTGAGACCCCTATTTTCATAGTGATTACTTTTAAATAGTTTATGTTATACACACATGTTATTGAGACATGTCTTATATACTATTGAGACACGAGATGTTATTGGTCCCTTATGTCTAAGCCATAAATTTAATATATTATGCGATGTTATTGATTTATTACACAAGAATAGTATAGGATTTAACTAAATGACTAATTTATGCATTATGATATTAATTTACTTACACTATTTGGGTTGTCCATTATGATGCATATTAATTAATACTAATAAATATATTGTTCTTAACCATATATTTGATTATACATATTTTAGATGATTGGTATGAGTTTATTACCATTGATATGTGATGCTTTAGATATGTTGTGTAAGTTTTGTGCTGATTTAGATCACTTGCATTATTTATGTTCTAGAGCTTAGGGCATTATATGTACCTAATGTTGTGCAAGTGACAGGGGAGGTTGATGAGGGAACTAGGACTAAACTAGGCATGAGCACAACATTGGTAGCCTGGTAACATGTTTACTAGACCTTTCCATTATCCAAACCACTCCTTGGATTGTTTATAGACCTAGTCATAAGTGTAGAATTCCTTAACCTTCCTATAACTATCCAATTAATTTCTATTCAAACCCCTTCTTATAAACCTTAGGATTATTATTCACCTTGTATTTCATTATGTAAGTGTTTTTTAAGCCAATTAAGTATCCCCCTTGGACCCAAAACTCGAATGAAATGGAAAAGCCAACTTTTGTGGGTGGCATAAAGTGGGTTTTAGATATTTTTTGTTGATATTGAAGTCTGTGGACCAATAAGGATGTTGGAGAGTCTTTCTAGGAGACAAAAAATACTATTGAGGTAGCCCATGTGCCTATTTATGGCATAGAATAATGGTTTAATTAATTAGGGATGGACAGACTTACTTGCCCATATAGGCTTTTAAGAGAAGTTATTTATATGGGATACTTATTGATCTTAGGCCAAAATATGGAAATAAACACGTCACCTTCCCATTAGCCTTTAGAGTTGAATTCTTAGCCTATTTGAGGAAGGAAAGTCTTCCTTGAGAAGGTTCTTCTCATTTGAATTTTTTTTAAATTGGAAGTGGAGGAGAAAATGAGAAAGAAGAGGAGGAACATAAAGAATGAGGAGGATAGTTATTTCCCAAGGCTTGTATGTGGTGTTACTAAGTGGATTCAAGAGGGGAGCCAAGGTAGGCTTTAATGCCCCAATTTATTTAAATTTTATGTAGTTAAAATTACATTTCTCCTACTCTTATTATAGTTTTCAAGAGGTGTAAGGCCATTTGGATTACCCTCTTTATTTGCTTGTATTTTCATGGTTGTGTAAATGGACACCATGTAATATTTAATGCCCACTTGGGCTTGGAGATGTAACATCCATCCTAATTTTTTTCTAATGCCTTTTTCTTGACTTAAAATGACAAAGTTATGTTTCCATTTTTTTTTTAATTTGCATGTTTATTGGGCACTCTTATGTAGTGATAGTGTCTAATGAAACCAGGTTCCTATGACCTTATGAATGGTTATATTTTGCATGGTATTGGCTATTGGAACCATAATTATCATGTCCTCATGTATTTTATTTGTCATGGTCAACTATGTTTATTCTCTCTCATGGCCAAGAGATGGTATAACAAGAAAAGATATTTCTTTGATCTTATTCTCATTTGGTGAGCCTTTGTGTTAGAAATGTGTTATTG
Organism: Torreya grandis; assembly: GCA_037957365.1. NCBI lineage: Eukaryota > Viridiplantae > Streptophyta > Pinopsida > Cupressales > Taxaceae > Torreya > Torreya grandis. The sequence continues at coordinate 2,882,503 of JARHVA010000982.1, read as the reverse complement.
ACCAAGGCTTGTAGGTGGTTTTATTTATTGGATCCAATATGGGAGCCAAGGTAATATTTCATGGATTAATTTATTTAAATTTTATTTATGTTAAATAGTACATTTCTTCTACTCTGATTGTAGTTTTTAAGAGGTGTAAGGCCATTTGGCTTACCCTCTTTCTTTTCTTTTATTTTCATGGTTATGTAAATGGACACCATGTGGTGTTTTTAATGCCCATTTGGGATTGGATATGTAACATCCATCTTATTTTTTTATCCCTTTTTCTTGACTTAAAATTATAAATTTATGTTACCAAAAAAATTGAATTTGCATGTTTATTGTACACTCTTGTGTAGTGATAGTGGCTATTAAAACCACATTCCTATGCCTTTATATTTTGTTATCCTTTTTATATTGGTAGTTTTTGGTGGAACCATAATTATCATGACATTACACATTTTATTTGGCATTTTTGACTATGCTTATGTTTTCTCATGGCCAAGAGATGGTAGAACAATGGTGATGTATCCTAACATTTTTCTTTTCCTTCGATGGACCTTTTTAGTGTTGAAAATATGTTATGGTTTCCTTATTATCATTTAGTTTTTGTAATTATGTTTTATTTTTCATTTTATGCTTGTTTGGGTTAGAACCATCTCTTATGTACACAAATTTATGAATCTTCTAGATGTGTGGCCTAGTGAGTTGTACTTGAGAAGCCTTAACTATCATCCCAACCTTGTTTTTTTTAGTTATCCACATTAATAAATGATGGGAACATGATTGAATTTGGATTCCTTAGGATTGAGAGTAGGGTAGATTCTTGATGATGGAAAAAAGATGGGAGGTGATCCCCTCCTTCGGTTGGCCTTACAGTTGCTTAAGGAGTTCATTTTGAGACCAACTTATTCAAAACTCTTGTATAAAATTTATAATAAAAGTATTGGTTATTTGAAAGCCATGCTATTGTAATTATTCATTTAAAAATATGTATTTAATGTAATTAAATTTTAATAATCATTAGAAAATATCATAATGATTATTTAACTCTTGTGTATCCTTAATATTGATTGGATTAAACTATAAAATGAATGAATTAATTATTTTATGTTAAAATTTAAATTATAAATTCTGGTTGGACATAAATTTATCTATAGTTTTGAATTTATCTAAAATAAAAGTTATCATTTATATAATTTTTATGCATTTCAAATCTGCAATCATGATTCCTCTGACCCTATTTCTCGTGATGATTACATATTTGCTCATCATGCATAATATCGATCATTATAAGTCATATTTGATCCTACTCAGTCAATTGGAAAGATCCCCATTCTATTGTGCACCCTTCTTGACCTTCCCTAAACTCTATCAGAGCTCATGCACTTATCATGACCCATTTTATGCACCCTAAATGTTGAGGTGTGGTGTTCACATTATTAATTGTAACATAATTATTAGTATTACATTATTAGAGTCTTGTTGGTATATTATTGTTATATATAACAATAATATATGATTTGATTTGTTTTAGTTAGGTGGTTGATATATCATGCTATTATAGGATATTATGGTGGAGATTTGATCTCCCCTATTATAGGAAAGATATTTCCTATTTAAATTATGTAATAGTCTATTGTTATATGTAGCAAAAATAATATACAGTGTGTGATTATTATTTGTATAGTTATTATATGAGTATTTTCCCTGAGTATTTTATGTTTATAAATTAAACTATGTTCAAATATGAAACCAAAATCAATATCTAGTACTAGAATAATGTCTAATCCTTTGTAATGGTTATCTGATAAGACTTAGAGGGGTAGCCCCATATTTATGCATTGCCCTGATTCATGAATATATATATATATATATATATATAGAGAGAGAGAGAGAGAGAGAGAGAGAGAGATTTGTATGATATCATATCTACAGTGCATTTACTTCAATATTTGTATCCATGATTCTCATTAGACATCAACATGAATTTACACTGACTGCATTGATTGGTTTCTATAGCTTGGCTATGGAACTTTGCATGCATTACCTAACTTCCTGTAGACACCTAAATTGTGTCGATCCCCCCTTGGTCCTAGCCCACATCTTATTAATTTAAAATAAACAACTTATTTTAAATTATGACCTCACCCTTGACATCACCCATGACACCTCACCTAGGACACCTCACCTTGGACACCTCACCCCTAAGACCATTTCCTACCCCATGACTCACCCTTTGACTAAGTCCTTCATATCATAACTACCTAAGACCCATTCCAACCTTCTAACTAACCCTCGTGCTTATTAACCCCATCATTTGACCATTCCCCAACTAACAAGTGCACTTGGCAGATGAAGAACGGGCTTGTTAGCCCATTTACTCATTCTTCAGCTGCTGACGTCAGCCAATTGTCGGCCGATGCCAGCGGGACCACTGATGTCGATTACATAAACTGACATCTAACATTGAGTTAAGGCCCCCCCAGAAACTCTTAGATAGACTCTCTCTTGGACTCTTGAATTGACTTCTCTCTCACTCGAATCTGGCTCTCTCGCTTCCTCTCAGACTCTGAGACATCACCAGGCATCAGACTTCAACTAACGCTCCCTTGGCCATAGAGACTCTATGCAAATGACTCTAGATTGAATTGGAATATTGCACAAGGTCTTCAGCATCAAGCCACAATAGGAACAAGTGTTCAACACCTTGGTTCCTCATCTCACCAGAGCTAAGTATTTCTTTTGCCTTTCATTTTAGTATTTAGAACACATTAGTAATTAGTCAATTTACTATCTCTAAATACTACTAGACTAGACTTGACCTTCAACTAGACCCGGCTTTCTTCTTGGAGAGGCTATAAAACCTTCCTTTTATCTTGACCCTTTTTGACAACCTATCATCTACCTTTGCCCTTCTGCAGGCCTTATTCGTCTCCCTGCAACCCTATACAGACCCAGACTCCTTCCAGACCCCTTTGTCAGCCACAACCCATCCAAAACCCATCCAAGGCCATTGCCCTGATTGACATCGACCACTTCCTCTACTGATGTCGGCAACTTGACAACCAACACTGGCAGAACTACTGACGTCAGTGACTGTGGCAAACTGACTGCAAAGAAATAGGTACGCATTATCTAATTTCCTCTTTGTTAGTCATTTATTATTTCTTTATTCGACACTCTTTTTATCAAAAGTGGACTGTCATCCCTCAAGGAAGTCTTTGCACTTCTGGGACCGAGCTTTGCTTGGTAGTCCACCATATCTCTATCTAACATTTTTTTATTTAAGTCTTATTCTCTCTACAGGTGTCATCCTCCACAGCCAAAGAGGAGTCCCTTCAACATTTGGATACGGTGCGCAACTTAATTCGGGTACGTACAAACCCCTGACCATTTATCCTTAGTTTTTTATTTATTCTAAATGTAAAATAGCAAAAATGAGTAGAAATATTCTGGCACACCTACTGGGACCCTAGAGTTTTCCTTGGGTTCATCATTCTTTTTCTTCTAAAGGCAAACTTCTCATATAGGTGCATTAGGAAAATTTATCTTCTTGCATCCTTCCTCTTCTTTCTTTTTCTTTCGAAAAGACACCATTAGCACAAGTTAAAAAGAATCTATCTTTTTCTTGTCACTTTTTTTTTGATCTGCATCTAGAGTAGTGAAATTCATACTCTTAAACCTCTTCTCACTTGTCTTCATCCGAACAAACATTTCAATTTGGGTTAAAAGTTAAATGCATTTCACTCCTTGAATGCATATTTAGCTCATCTAGTAATTAACCACATTATGAATAAATCTTAGTGCACATATGTTACACAACCTGACCACATTCACAATCAAACATCTAAACTTACCTGAGACAAGGCCCGACTAGGATTTCACCACCTAGAAGATACCTTACCCTTCCTAGCGATCCTACTTAGACTTCACAACCAAGAGGAGGACCCACTCTGTTCTCTGGCAGAGTATAAACTCTAGGGGAAGTATATACTGGCTAAGCAAACCAGCTTGGCTCTGGGCACGTGAAGTGAGGGGAGCAAGCCCCTAGCACCAAGCCACGTATGAAACCTAATACAGATTTTGAGCACCAAAACTCAACCTAAAACCAACCTTAGACTTCCTATTTAGGACCCATTCTAAAAGCCCAACTTCCAACACATTCTTCTAAGGCATAAGCTGCCATGACTCTAAAATTTATTCTTAGGAATTTAACATTTAGAGGTTGCTTGCCTTCATCTACTTTTCTATTCTTATCTAGTTTTTTGAGCTGGTAAGGACGCATTATTTTGAGTTCTTAAACAACTCAAAGCTTTCTTTTTCTTCCAAAAACTTTTAGTTTTTTTAGTTTTTGGAATCACACAGACACCGACATCGATTTTCCCACTGATGTTGGCAACTTTTACTCACCGACATCAGTTTTTCCACTGATGTCGGCAACATATATTCACCAACATCAGTTTTTCAACTGATGTCGGTCACTGTCAACAAACTTTTTTCAAAACAGCAACCTTAACCCCTGAATTTTTTGCTATCTAACCAATCTTTTGGTTTTTTGAAACTGAAAAACACAGTTTATGGAACCTAGACCCTTTTTGCCTTGGATGGTTTTGACACATAGTCAAGCCAAATCCCTTATTGACCATGTGAGGTAACAACCACTTCTACCTTCACCTTTTATATCAAGTCCTCAAATGGAGTATATTTCAAATATTGAAAGTAATCCTATCCAGCCTACCCCCACCAATCAATCTCCTATTGTTCTCGAAGGAGATCAAGACTTTGAGAGACTCCTTGACCACAACGTCAAGGCTCTCCACCACTATCTCGCGAGAAGCCAAAGGCGAGACCCTTCAAGTAATCCTATTTTTGGGATGCCAACTTCTCTTGCTGAAGCGGCAATTGTCTCAACACCATCTGCTACCCAGACCATTTCCTCAACCATTCAAGCCACTATGTCAACTAATAACCTGACCATGGCCAATGTCCAAGATTTAGCCTCCCCATCTATTTTTAGACCTACCTCCATTAGGGTTTTTGTACCCCCTCAACTACAAACAATTTAACCAAGTTCTACACCATACCAGAACTTGATTGTCTCAAATCCACACACTCTTGTGCCTATAAACGTGGGAGTGACTACCTATCCTTTTACCAATGCCACAATTCACCCACCTTTGGTGGTATCTAGTCAACTTGTGCCCTCCAACTTCATGGCATAAGCCCCCTTGACCTCAACATCAGCCCCTATGATGAACTACCAATACGTTATGCCTATACAAATGCAACCAAGTAAGTCATATGCCCATCCTAATGCCTTCAGGTACTCTACAACCTAGGGGGTGCCCATTCTGCCAATCTATCAATTGATCTAATTAAGATACTGATGGACAAGATGTCTAACCTTGAGACATCCATTTCTAGTTCAAGCAATGTTCTGTCATATGAACAAATATGCAACAAACCCATCCATCCTTTGGTTCCTATTATACCATATCCTAACCAGTGGGAACTCCCCAAATTTACTCACTTTCAGAGTAAAGAGGATCCACAACAACATTTACGAGCGTTTAGACATGCTTGTTACCTCATAGCGCATGATGATGCGTTATTATTGCGCATATTTCCCATGTCACTTTCTGGCACCGCCCTTGATTGGTATAGCTCCATTACCAGTCATTCTCTTTTTTCTTTCACTCAACTCACTCAATTATTCCTTGACCACTTTTCAATTAACATCACCAAGAAGGTCTCCATTATAGACCTCTATTCTATTAAACAATTTGACGATGAATCAATAGCTGACTTCGTTGTCTATTGGAGATGTTTGATCAACCAACTCTCCTTTTTGCTTCCTCAAACTGATCTCATTGAGCTCTTTTCAAGAGCATGTGCCAAGCACATCTCATCCACCTTGTAGGTTCAAACATTTTGCACATTTAACGAAGCTTTCACCATGGCCAAAAAGCTTAAACTCTGCATTGTCAAAGAAAATAAGGTCAAATTGCATAGTAACGCAAAATCCAATGACCCTTCTTCATCCAAACCATCTTCTTCCAACTCCAAGTCCAAAAAATTGGCTAATGTTGTAGTCCTTAGACCATCACCTTCAACAACAACCAACCCATCTCAACCTTCCACATCAAAATATATCACAAAACAATTCCAACAATGACATGTACAGCGTCAATATACTCCAATAGGAGAATCATATGCTTTCATGTTGGATAAACTCATCAAGCAGGGGGTCCTCAATCTCCCTCAAATCTGACCACCTCAATTTGACCCCTCAAAATCCATCCCTACATGGTATAGGGAAAATGACTTTTTCAACTTTCATCATGTCCAAAGTCATGACACAGACAACTGCAAAACATTCAAAAACATCATCCAAGACATGTTAGACAAGGGGGATCTTGTTTTGGATAACCCTACTGTGATGGCTAACCAAAACATGGATGTCTTTAGACAACCATTCCCTAACCATCCCCCCAGTCAGCATAACATTTAGACCATAGTCGATGACCTTCAAGAGCATAATATACGCATGGTCGACATGGTTTCTAACCAACCTCTCCCACATTCTGAAGAGGTTAATCAACCTATTTATCCACCACAGGTAGAAGAGCCTTCTTCTCCTATTTATCCACCATAGGTAGAAGTTTCTTCTTCTCCTATTTGTCCACCACAGGTAGAAGAACCTTCTTCTCCTATTTGTCCTCTATCCAACCCCCTTTCACATGTGGGAGAGTCTACTTTACCCTCTCCCATATTAGAGGATGATTTGATGGCACCAACACTGGCTGCCTCACCCTCATCCTTCTTATCATCATTAGGGTATCATACTTTCCTCGCTATTTGACCACATGCAGAAGCCATAACCATCCCATGCCTCTCAAACCTCACTCACCCACAAGTGAAGGTAGACTTGAACCTCGCCTCACCCAATAGTAGTCCTTGCATCATGTCAAAGAAGGCTACTAAACCACATCGAAGGACTCCTCTCCTACCTTCATCATCACCCTCTATTTTAGGCCCATACCCATCCACAATAATAGGAGTGATTCCTACTCCAACACCTCACAGAGGCAAATTGCCTCCATTACTCCCTCAACCTAACACAAACATACTTCCTCCAAGACATCCAACACCTCTCAACAAAAAAGTTTCATCTACACATGTGACCATACCACTCACAAAAAAGGTGACATGACAAACTCCTCAAACAACTCCTAAAAATAAGTTGTCAACACCTACTGCAACAACGATCACAAGCCCATTAAGGGGGTCCTATGCTTCGATGTTAAGCCAATTGTTGCAGTCATCTAGCATCACTCTCCCGCCTATTAAACCATACCAACCTCTCAAACCAAAACCATCTTGGTTTGATAACACTCAAATGTGTTGGTATCATCGCACACCTGGACATGATACTGAGCATTGTTGTGCCCTTAAGGCTGTCATTCACCGACACTTGAAAAGGGACACCCCTCACACTGAGGCTTATTCTGACCATTTTTTTGACCAATCATGGACACCATCCCATGCCTCTCAAACCTCTTCACCTAAATCAGGGTCTTCATATAAGACTATGGTCCCTCTATCACCATCTCCTCCTTTATTCAAAATCAACACAATTGATGTGGCCACTAGGCCCCAAGCTGTGAAGGATAAAGGAAAAGACCAGACTTCTACACCTTTGACATATCCATTATTTGTCAAGACCTCTCAACCAACACAACCCAAGATTTCTATCTTGGATATGTCTCGACCAACATCACTGGGGGAATTCCTCCTAAGCCCACTAGTCCACATGACGCTTGGTATAAGCGACTTATGGACTACTTAACATATTCTATCATACCACTTAATCTCTCTAGCAATAAACGGCAGGCTTTTATCAAGCGTACTGCTCGCTACACCATGCTAGGGGGAATTCTCTACAAATGAGGTCGAGATGGCCTCCTTATCCAATGTCAACAACATACTAACCAACTTTACATCCAACATTGACCAAAACCTACCTATAACAACAATAATCTGAAAGAGTGAGATTTCAAAATCGAAGATCTCATCCTTATAGAAGACCAACATGTGACTAATTTGGAAAGAAGCAAACGGGGCAAGTTTTCTCCTAATTGACTCAGACCTTACATCATTACACAAGCATGGATTAGGGACTTATCATCTATCTTCTTTTGAAGGCTGGCTAAAACCTGAGCCTCTTAGTGCCTTACGTCTACGACCATTTTTATTGTTAGTCAAGTAATCATTCACTTGACATTTAACTTGAGCTCATCCCTTGAGAAACCCCCATCATCGTCATTACTATCCCTTTCAACCCTTTTTCCCAACATTAGTTAACCCTTTTGTCAAGCATGAATGATTTGTCCTAATAAAAGGGAAACCCTCTAAACCTCTATAGTCTAGTCCATGACAAAAGTCCATTCAAAAATAAAAACATATAAAACTGGGATGCCTATTCAAAGTTCATAGACTATAAGTGTAGACTGTTCCCTCGAAGGACAGATGCATCATTGCTAAAATTAATAGACTGTTCCCTTGAAGAACAGCTATCAAGACTTCCAAACATATAAAGCACAATATAGACCACTCCCTCAAAGGATGGATATGACCAAATTTTGCTACATACACAGCACAACATGAACACATAATAAAACAACATCCCTAAGTAGACTTCTCGCATTGATCAGTCTACAAACTATTAAGTCATGGACTTGTCTATAGTCATTCTCAGGGTCACCTATAAAAGGGGCAAAGTTATCCTTGCTAAAAAAGGGTTACCCTATCCTTACATCTCACACAATCAAACCTATCACCCCAACATACTCAAGGGATTTCAAGCTCACTTAATGTCAAGTGATTCGACTACTTCTCTAACACAAGCCAATGGTCAATGACGTAATGCATGAATGGGGCTTTTGTTTACATAACCCTTATCTATGCTATAATTATGGTCCTTATCAATGAAAGAGCAACGCGCCTTTCACTTCTTACACCTTGGTCACATATAACCAAATCATATTATAACCAAACCAAATCAAACATTTTTCTGAACACATCATAGCCCATTTACACTAGTTTCTATGGACAACAATACACATGGAGACTATCGACCACACAATTTATGTCAAGCATAAACCATTACTTGTTAAATCATAAATATACTCAATTCATTTTTAGCATACACCATCACCAATATGGAAAATTGCTAGGGATGAAAGACCACATAACCAATGTTACAAAATACACCATCACACAATATGGAAAAGGCTGTAACATCATCATACCCTTTATCATTTCAAGCATGTACCATCACACCTATGGGAAATGCTAGAACACTAACATGACCAATACAACTATTAGCCACTTTGACCCTTCTTCCCTTTTTGGCCAGAACTACATTGGCCTGAAGCCCTTACAACAGGGGCTATGTAGGCAGCACTCAGTCTTTTGAGGTTAGCTCAGCCATTTGCCCGTTCGTCTCCTTAAAGATGGCGGCCATCCGTTCATCCGTACACTTGATGGACGAACCATATAACCTTTTAACCATGAAAACCTAGTCAAAAATCATGACCAATCCACCAGCCCTGACATTGTAGAAGTCATCTTCGACTTCTCATGGGGCACATTGGAGATCACATATATCTCCCTGACCACACCAACCACACTTGAGATCACTTATATCTCAATCTAACTCGACCAATGACCATGGAGATTACACCTATCTCCTCTAACCATGACCACTTTTGAGACAACTCTGTCTTGGTTGTTTTGATTTCATGTATGCTACCTCATGAATAGTTAGCAAAATTGTACACACCCCACTTTACGACCCTCATAAGTATTGGATCACACCCAAGTTGATCCCCACTACTTGTGACATTTTTGTGTTTTCTAGGAGTAGTTCCTAAGCCCAGGATACTTGGAACACGATGACCATTGGAGCTACAGCTTTAATCATTTAACCCAATCAGCTAAGACTAAATGTTGGGGACCGATTATTTCAATTTTAGCACTCCTCGACCTTTGACTGCGACAATTTGACCTATCTACCATGTGAAGTGGTGTACGTGCAATCCCAACTATTACAACATTCACACTCAAACTTCACCATAACCCATCCACTACCTATCAAATCGGCACCCGATATCAGGTTACCTTCCCTCGACTCCCACTTTGAGGGGGAATACCTCATCACCATACTTGGGGCATCTACTCCTATTTTTTGTCTTACAGTTGGTCAAGAATAACCAACAAGATAAAAAGGGGCAAATGTAAACACCTAAATTGTGTCGACCCCCCCTTGGTCCTAACCCACATCTTATTAATTTAAAATAAATAACTTATTTTAAATTATGACCTCACCCTTGACATCACCCATGACACCTCACCTAGGACACCTCACCTTGGACACCTCACCCCTAAGACCATTTCCTACCCCATGACTCACCCTTTGACTAAGTCCTTCATATCATAACTACCTAAGATGCATTCCAACCTTCTAACTAACCCTCGTGCTTATTAACCCCATCATTTGACCATTCCCCAACCAACAAGTGCACTTGGTGAATGAAGAACGGGCTTGTTATCCCGTTTACTCATTCTTCAGCTACCAACATTGGTCAACTATCGGCCAATGCCAGTGGGACCGCCGACGTCAGTTACACAAACTGATGTCTAACATTGAGTTAAGGCCCCCCAAAAACTCTTAGACAGACTCTCTCTTGGACTCTCGAATTGACTTCTCTCTCGCTTGGATCTGGCTCTCTCGCTTCCTCTCAGACTCTGAGACATCACCAGGCATCAAACTTCAACTAACACTCCTTTAGCCATAGAGACTCTATGCAAATGACTCTGGATTGAATTGGAATATTGCATGAGGTCTTCAGCATCAAGCCACAATAGGAACAAGCATTTAACACCTTGGTTCCTCATCTCACCAGAGATAAGTATTTCTTCTGCCTTTCATTTTAGTATTTAGAACACATTAGTAATTAGTCAATTTACTATCTCTAAATACTACCAAACTAGACTTGACCTTCAACCAAACCCAACTTTCTTCCTGGAGAGGCTATAAAACCTTCCTTTTATCTTGACCCTTTTTGACAACCTATCATCTACCTTTGCCCTTCTGCGGACCTTATTCATCTTCCTGCAACCCTGCACAGACCCAGACTCCTTCCAGACCCCTCTGTCGACCACAACCCATCCAAAACCTGTCCAAGGCCATTACCCTAATCGACATCGACCACTGCCTCTACTGATGTCGGCAGAATAACTGACGTCAGCAACTTGACAACTGATGTCGACAGAACTACCGATGTCGATGACTGTGGCAGACCGACTACAAAGAAATAGGTACGCATTATCTAATTTCCTCTATGCTAGTCATTTATTATTTCTTTATCCGACACTCTTTTTATCAAAAGTGGACTGTCATCCCTCAAGGAAGTCTTTGCACTTCTGGGACCGAGCTTTGCTTGGTAGTCCACCATATCTCTATCTAACATTTTTCTATTTAAGTCTTATTCTCTCTATAGGTGTCATCCTCCACAGCCAAAGAGGAGTCCCTTTAATGTCTGGATACGGTGCGTAACTTAATCTGGGTACGTATAAACCCCTGACCATTTATCCTTAGTTTCTTATTTCTTCTGAATGTAAAATAGCAAAAATGAGTAGAAACACTTCCTTCACACATATACATCCACTCAGATCTCTACCAAATTATCATACCTATCAATCACATTGTTTATTCATCAAAAATCTTGATCTATGTATTTAAAGGTCTTTTTGTTGATAGTTCCACATCTATGCTTCTAACAGAGCAAAGAAAATTGGTTTTGAAAAATATATTCAATGTTGACCTATATAGTAGTGTCAAGTACTACATAAATATGGAACTACATATTGTTTACCTAATCTTCATTAAAATTTTCATCCATGGTTCCATCCTTAATGTTATTTCACCTATTCTTTTCCTACTGGAATAGATTCAATCCCCTGTAATCCATGTGCATCCTTTCTCAAACCATGATCTTCCATGGGTTTTTTGTTTTAAGATTTTTTAGTCATATTTTTCAAAATTAAAGTTTTGTTTATATTTTTAAAATTATTCAATTTTTTGCTTAATAACTTCTTGCCATTCACCTTCTGGCTCAGCTTCCAAACAACTCCATGTGACTCGAGTACCATGCTTATCATAGCTCACCCATGGTTTTTTTCAAAATAGATTTTGGTCTGTAGTTCATAATGTGAGTCAATTTGTTTTTACTTTAGATTTTTAATTTTTTGAATACTAAAATTTATATAATTTTTTATTATTTAAATGTTGATTTTAAATTTTAAATTTTGAGTCATTATTGAAGCTTTTTGGTTAATGTTTAGTAAATATCATTTTTAAGTTAGAGGCTCTTCCATATTTATATGTTAAAAAGAGTCATATCAAAAAATAAAAGTGTCAAAATAATGTCATTATTTTTAAAAAGTATTTTATGTCTTTTTAGTGAGCCATTATTATCAAAACTCTCAAAAATATAAAAATAAAAACAATTTGCCTTATGGATGCATTTTTTAGCAACCCTGACGTCCTGAGTCAAATGTCAATATTATGTGGGGGGGACTATATTCCCCTCAAATTGAAATGAATATAATCTTCAATATTCATCATCTAAGTAATTAGATTCTTCAATAGGAGGTTAAATGCATGGAGGAAGGAGGTTTATAGAGCCTTTCTTCAGTCACCAACAATGGGGCTCATATGATGTGGTGACTTTTATAGTGTGAATTTTATTTTTAAGTTGTGTGTATGGTGTGTGTAAAATAAAACATTATTTCCCTACTAGATTGGAGAAAAGGGAGAGTGTGGATATAGTGTAATGTGGTAATAGTTGTATAAGAGGGTAGTGAACTACAAAAATCCTCTGACTATAGAGATCCTCTAACTACCTTATTTCTTTATGGAAATGATCATCTAGTGACACGTCTATTATGGTCACATGGAGTAAATTTGGGATGTGTTCCTTTGCATAATAGTGGGCATATGCAGCAAGATATAGACAAAAAGATTCAAATAGTAGTATGTAGACCTAAAAGTATGCATTGGCATATGATTCTATTTAGGCTAATTTTTGAAGATATATTATCCCCATGCTCACATTAGGTGGGTGTAGACTAGGATTAATAATTGGTCATAAGGGAGGATGGGTGGCCTAGGTGATAGTTATAGGATAGAAACAATGGCCTAGGACACCTATTTTCTTACATACCAGTGGCATGGGATGTAACTCTTCCAAATTATGCCCTTTTGCATTATGTTCATTCTTAAATGGTCATAAATGGTTTTTTTTTAAGGATTTAACCCTTGGGTTGCCCTATTTGACTTAGAAACACTCATTTAACCCTATATCTTGGTATTATTTTCTCTACCTTGATTAATTCTTAATCATTCAAATATTATTTGGATTTATAATCCCTCTTGACAAAGATTCATATACACATTTGCTTGATAAACTGCATACACCATTGTTACTCATTTTTTCATGCCTTCATTATTACTTACTCTTGTGCTCCCTCAATTGGCATTTCAATTTATTTATTAACTTGGAATAGGATCTTAACCTATTGATCAAATCTACTTCACCTTATCTCCTATATTTTTGACATTGGATTGGCAAGGCTATACATTGTAATGCAATCTTCCTCCAATCTGGATCAAACTTGGACTGACAATTGGTAGATTACTTAAATTTCCTTTGAGCATGATCTAAGGTCATTATGTACATGTGAATATGACATGATAGACTTTTCAATTAACTCTTTGAGGTTAAGATGAGGAATTTGATGTAATGTATAGGCTATAGATTGAGTTGGTTATTAGGTAGAAGGGGATTTAGAATGGGTGGTGGCAATGGGTTCTTATGACAAAACTAAAAGACCTCAGTAGTGTTTTGATGATCATTAAGAGTATCAAGTTATGCTAAAATAAAGATCTAAGGCCCTTCAATTTCTAATATCACAAGAAGGTAAAGATCTTGGTCGATACTAGGACTATGGAAATAATGGAAATTAGGTTGAATGATTCACAAAAAAATATATACACTATTGGGTTGGTTATGCCTGTTCAATGTCATCTACTAAATATGAATGATATAAGATGAGGATAGAATTGATTACAATAAGGAGGTATGAATGGGAAACTAGACCTAGATAAAATTATAGTGATGGTCTCTATTTTGAGGGAGGATAATGATGGGTGGATAGATAATTCATTCTTGTTCATCTAAAGTAGTCAAGGATTCAATAATAAAATGAAGAATTGAGGTGGTATGGAAAACCTTGCATCTTATCTCAGTATTAATATTATATTATATTCCAACTATGGGACTGGGTGATATAACCCTAGGTAATAAACCATGATAGATAAGACCTGGTGTCTTGAGAATGGTCATGCAAAAGAGGTTAGGTAAAAATCCAAGGTATAAGTATATGAGCTTATTTAGACAATAGCCTACTGTGTATGATTGTTTTAATGCTTGAAGTAAGGCTTTAAGTAGGGTTATCAAAAAATAGGAAAGGATTGGATGGAGTGTGGATTATTTCACATGTTTTTAATGGTTCTAATGAAATATAGGTTCTTCCATGTATTGGTAAGGCTTCTTGACACTTTTTTTTGAGTTCTTGTTGTTTTAGGCTTGTTTTGGGTTTTCTTGAGTCTATGAAAGTAAATGATTGCTTTATTAAATCAAAGTGTTGAGAGAAAAATAATTATGAAATTTAAATTAAATTAAAACAAAACTTCTTTTTATCTTTTTAAAATAATTAAAAATACATGCAAAGCAGATAGGAAAAAACTTATGTTATTATGCAAGGTGCTGATTTTTCCTAGATTTGTCTAGATGCAAACTAGGTGGTGATGTTTTTGTGGTTTTTGTTTTTTTTATTTAGGATGGATTAAGTATAAAAGATATTTATTCTAAATATTAAAATCAATTAAAAATTAAATATATTATAAAACAACAATATCACAACACTTTTTTTGTACTTTATCTACAAACAAGCTAAACTAGCCTTTTAACTTTCTTAATTTATTGTAAACAAGATTTTCAAATGATTATATAAAAAAGAGACAAGAAATAAAAATTATGATTTTCCATTTTTAATAGGGAAAAACTTCAATTTTAATTCACCAAAACAAACAAAATTAGAAGTACGCTAGCTCTATTTGTATGCCTAGGATTTTTTAAACCCTTCTAATTATCTAGCTAGGTGTTATGATTGACAGAGAACTTGTTTTAGATTTAAAAATGAAATGATATTTTGGCTGAAAATGTTTTAAAATTTTAATAATATATTCCTATGGATTTTTTATGGATGGTTTGATAATAGAGAGAAAATAAATCTAATGGAATGCAAGCACAAATAAAACTACTTACATTTTTCTATTTTTGGTAGGAAAGACAATGAAAAAAACTTCTCTCCTTATCAAATTTGCTCTTTTATGAATAATAAAATTAATCCAATGAAAAAACCACCACACTAATCTAATCTAATAAATAAACAATATTGAAATCAAAAGAGACTCCAAGATGACCAAGGCATAAATCAGTTAGAATGCAGGTAGTATATTGATGAAAGAATCCTCAGTATGTTAGCTCTTTTTATCCTTATGTGAATTCTAGGAAATATTTAACTATATGATGACAAATATTTATAATAAATGGGGAAGGATATGAAACAAAAACACAAATGGAGATTAGTTGAATTGAGGTTGATCAATGCTCTGGTTTACAAAAACTAAGTTGGTCAGCTAATAACACTTCTTCACCTGTGGTAATGTAGTTGACATAAAAACTATAGATGATAGACATTTAGGTAATTATATAAGGTTTGTGGTTATAAAATATTCAAAATAATAACTTCTAATGTCAATTTTTGGCTCTAAAATTAGGCCAAAATGGCCTTTTGTAGAAAGAGTTTTGAGCTTGTATGAGGGATTTTTAGCCATGTACAACTAAGAATTGAACTTAGGATGAACTTAAAATGATTTAAAATAGAAGAGGGAGTGATTTTTAATTGATTAAAAGAAAACTTAGGATGGATTGAATAATAAATGGGATAAAAATCATGTAAAACATATCAAAGAATGATTATTAAGAGCTAATTTTGGAAGACAATTATAAGGTGATAAAACTACCACTTTATGTAGTGGTGGTTGAAAAACACCCATTTTAGGTGACATAACCACTACATTTATTATCACAACCAACCCTATTTAAATATGAAACTATCACCTAAATATGGAACCACCATCTATATTACAAAATTGGAGGGGTGGTTCCATAATAGAGGGGGTGGGTTTTTCACCTAGAGTGGTGATTTTGTCCTACATGGGAAGTTTTTACAAGTACTTGATGATTTTTTAGAACATGTAGTTCTATAACTACCACTTAGAGATAGTTATGTAATTTCCTACAATAGTTACATAACCATATATGATAATTATGTAACTACTACCTATAAAATGGGTTAGTTTCTTCCCTTTCAATCGAAGGAAAAATATTAAAATGAGATATTTTGAAGGGTAATTTTGGTCATTACCCTAAATCAAGGTTTATTTTTCTATTAAAATGGAATACATATGTTGGAATAGATTTCAGGAGAAGGAATGGCTCCACTGAATCTTTTCACTCTTGATAGTAGATAAGTTGGCCATTCTTGACCACATTGGGATCCTATAGATAGCATTGATGGGGATCATCCTATCATTTATAAGATTATTATGTGATATTAAAAAATATTGGGACCTTGATCAGAACATGTTTGTGTTTCCCAAGCCCCCAACTAATGGAAAATCACTCTAATTGACATTTACTAGATTATGGGATTTCCCATGATGGGTTGGTTAATTTTTATTTAGGATATTGATAGTGACCATGAGGCCTATATTTGGTATGAGAATTTAAAAAATGATGATGTACTTGATTTGGGTATGAAGTACAATGTGAGACTTTCCTAGGTGGAGGGATCAATGGTCCCCAACTTACAGAAAGCTATTATAGTATCATTTCCTCTCAACTTGTGGGAAACAAGGGTACTGGTAGATTTTTTTTAGTTTATCACCAATTTTTTGGTGTATCTAATAAAGAGGGGTTTGTTACTCCTATAGATAGGAATTACTAGTTAAAACCTATTGGGATATTTACCATGTGGCCCATCTAGGGGCCCTATTGATTAGCCACTCGATGGTTATTATGGGTTGGATTTATAAGTGAGTCATACCTTACCATAGGGGAATACTAAATTGATTTCCCAAGATATCAAGGCTACTAGATGGACAAGTGTGTCACCTTTTTGTGATTTTACCTAAATAGTGGGGACTCTAATAGGGGTTGACCTGATTGCCCTACCCTACTAGGACATGGTTGGGCAATGGGATAATGATGGGATTACCTTGTAGTATC
The DNA here is from genome assembly GCA_037957365.1 of Torreya grandis. Taxonomy (NCBI): domain Eukaryota; kingdom Viridiplantae; phylum Streptophyta; class Pinopsida; order Cupressales; family Taxaceae; genus Torreya; species Torreya grandis. The sequence continues at coordinate 2,865,038 of JARHVA010000982.1, read as the reverse complement.
TATCAAGGATGCTCAAGTCTAGGGTTAGATTTTATAAG